>CALNXK010000004.1:4750000-5000000 GCA_942486035.1 Porites lobata
ATTTCTACAACAAAAGATATAATATGTTGCTCTAATGGCTATATTTATCACTTTCTTGATGATATAACGTTGCTGCTTTTTGTCAATGTCATTCGTCACGTTGAAGAACGTGGAGCATTCATAATAATAATAATAATAATAATAATAATAATAATAATAATAATGATAATAATAATAATAATAATAATAGTAACAATAAAACATAAAAGGTTAGTTAATCCATAATTTTCACCTCTTTGACTTCCTCCTGTGCTTGTGGCAATTTCTCATTTTTTGAGGCCAGCTCCAATTTGACCAGGGCTTCCCTTTTCTTGGTCAGCATCTGCTGTGCATGCTGCCAGTTGCTGTAGGCACGAACACGTTCATTGAAGCTTGCCTAAAAGAAAAAAAAATTCAGTTTGCTACTTTTTGTTACAGCTTTTGACTAACACTTTGGGTTTACATAACCCAGTCTTCAGGTGAGGATGCATTATCCTTATTTATTATCTTTTTGCCTACAAGGTTGATGATTGCATGCTATAAAAATAACAGAAAAAACTATCCAAGAAAATGCTTTTGAACAAAAGAAAAATAAACCTGGGTTAAATTTAACGCTGGGTTAAGCACTAATCGGCCTTCAAACAACTGGGCCGAGAAGTTCATACTCACCTTGACAGCTTGAATCAAGCCAATGTAGTCCTTTAACAGTTCAGCCAATACATAAAAATCAGAGTCCGCCTACAAAAAAAAGAACATGAGTGATTCAATGAAACTGATAACAATTCTCTTATTCTAGCAGGATAGTACAGACAGTGTTAACCCTTTAAGTCTCAATAGTGACCAGCAACAATTTTCTCCTAACAATCCCCATACATTGCCAAGAGATAAGGTTATAAAACAAAGATTACTAAAGAGAAAATGCCTTGATCTTATATTAAATTCTCTCAAGTAATTCTTAAAGGAAATGTGTGGAGACCAGCTTGGAGAATTTGTATGTTGATATTGGGACTTAAAGGGTTAAGGTGCTACAATGGTCTAATACTGACAACTAGCTGACAGGTCAGATCTAAAGTTAATTACAATCTTGTGTATACCTGGCCTAAATGAAGCTGTTCAATTTTCTCTTCAACTTCAGCCAACTGGGAAAGTGCACGGGACAGTGTAGCATGCTCTTCTGCATTACCTGTAAAAAAGAAAAAGAAAAAAAAAGAAAGAAAATATATAAGAATGTCACTTTATGTGGTATGCTGTTTAAGAAAATAGCACAGGCTCTAAAAGGTAGGTGCTGAAAACACTCTTAAAGTTCTACCATCTCAGATAAGTCAATAGTACAATGTAGCTACAGGTGAATGTTGTATATTGCAGATTCATATTGTTTATCTGCTCTTTTCAATCAAAATGTATATCAAAGGCTCAACAGCAGCTTTTAGAATGTTATTATTAGAAGTACTGTGGTAAAATAAAACTGTAGGTTTTTCACCACAATCTACTTACTCAGCATTGCTGTGGACTTGGCAAATGCAGCAGTTGAAGAACTCAAATCTAAGTGCAGAAACAAAACAAGATAAATGTTAAATTGCAGTTGCCATGACTTTCAAGAACAAGTTGGTAAATTCCAAATAAGAAAAAAGTAGCTGTTGGTCGAGTTTGCTTAACATAATTGGTGATTTGCAATGTACAGTGTATGTATTCCAAACACAGGAATTTTTAAGTCATAAATGTCTTTGAAAAACGGTCTGAGTCTGTACTGTATTTCTTTGAAAACACCCAAATTTGCACAGAAACTTGCATAAGACTTGAGCAAATTCTAAAGTTTTTTGCTTACAAAAAAGGCTGTGGGGAAATTCAAGTTATTTACAAGTGATTGTTTCCTTGTTATTTTCAGTTTTTTAAGGTACTTTTCAAGGCTTACAACTAACCGAATCAAAAAACTCGAAAATTTTCTTTTCTTTTTCAATTATTGTAGACCAACCTTTGCGTTGTACAAAAAGCATTTCTATACTCTGATGAAGTTTCTTAAGCTGCTGGTCCAGAGTTTCAATTTGCTGCTGCTTCTCCTCAAACCACTGCAAGTGAAGGTCAATCCATTTAGCATAAATATTCAGACACATGTGCATGAAATTTACATTTAGGTGATTAGTGCAGAGCTATGAGATGGACCTTAAACTCAACATCAGGGCCTTCACCACTACAAATTTCATATACCATTCACAATTATTGGTTGCATACCAAAAGAATCCCATGAACGTGGACAGATTTTGCAAAACCCTTGCTTAATAGTTTATGAAGTGACACTGACCACGGAGTTTTTTTTATGTTTGCTCGCTTGACATTAATTAGCTGTGCAAATTACATTTTCATAATAATATTATTTTGATAACCATGAAAACAATTTTGCAGTACATTTTACAGTATGTATAATAATACCTCAGTAACTTTTATTATCAACTTTGGTTTAAGGGTTGAGTTAGTTAAGGCAGCTTAGAGGCCTTAGATAGCTTAGATACCTTCTTGGGTATACTTATTATAAAATAAAATGACCCTTTTACTTCTGATGTTTACTATTAACAATTCAGTTGAAACATACTTGATCAGATTCAGACATCTTTGTGGTGAGATGAAACATGGTGTCCCCAACAGATTTAACGAAGCGCTTCAAACCTCCACCACTAAAAGCTGCAGTGTCTTTAGCTCGGGGCAACTAACACACAAAAAGCAACAAACAAATTAACAGAAAATTAATAACGGAAGCTTTACCACATACAACAGAAAGAAAACACTGCCTTTGATAAACAATAAGAGATGCTTTCTGTCTGATGTACATTCAAGAAAGACTTAAGGCATGTGAAACTTAAATATTTCAAAATGAAGTTACAATATCTTAACAAGGCCCTCTTGGGGGGGCTGGGCGGGGGGTACAAATGTCCCTAGTAGGAAAGTCAGTATGGTTGTTTTCCATTTTGAAGAGTAGGACATGTCCTTGTCAATCTTTTTTAAACTCATCTTTATGTTGCTTTTCCACTTTTCATTTAGTCTCATTTTGCTGTAGACTTTCTAAAAGTCCTTTATTATTTTTTTCTGGTTGGTTATGCCATTTTAAAGGACCTTTCATACCTGTTTCATTTTCAAATCACTGGTCCAAAATTCTATGGGTGAGACCTCATGACAATTGACTAATAGGACAGTGAGTGATATTTCACACTACTCCTGACACAGCACATGTCAATCCTTTTTTTCCCAAGTGAATTTATGATATGATTCAAATCCATTCAGGCGAAACAAGTCGACCTTGAGACTTTGTCACTCGCTTGGTCGCTGTAAGACCTCATGCATTAAAGCTCAATTCGCTCACTTTTAAGAAATTAAGAGAGGTCAACTTGTAGCAAATCTGATGTCTCTCTTTCAAGGCCATGTTGCTTGTCGGAATTTTATGCTAACAGGCTAAGGCCTCATTAAAAGTGGTTTTGCTTTGTCTCAGCAGGAATATCCTTTTTCCTCAAATTAATCTTTTTGTGGAATGCAAGAAAAGCCACAAAAAACATAAAAAACTGCAACAGGGTACATGTAACCGAAGTGGAAAAATCATAAAATCATTTGAGGTAGGAATTTATAGCACATAGAAAAAGTCAACTTAAGCCAAAAAACAGAGAAGGTCAAATAGTGAATCATTGAGTACCACATCAGCCTCTAAAAACTGTCGAAAGTCTGGATCTTCACGGAGTGTTGGATGCCGTGCTACTCTGTTAAGATATCTGAGGAGCAAAGAAAGGGAGTACATTTAAGCTTGCAACATTACACAACGTAAGTGACCTAATAAACGCCCACTTCCAAATAAATGCCTCTTATCCATATAAGAACCACCTCCTCTATGCTGTTAAATTGTATTAGAAGCCCCTCTTGAGTAAACGGCCCCTATCTAATAGATGCCGCCTCTGAGAATCACTCCAAAACAGTAGGAATTAGCAGAAAGGAATGAAATCATTCAATTCTTTCAGTTTCTTGCTTCTATTAACATAACAAGGCTATGAACAGCAGTTAATACTGTAGACATTATTGGTGTTACATGTTGTAGTCGCCATCATCCCTACCTTTCCAAA
This sequence comes from Porites lobata, assembly GCA_942486035.1. Taxonomy (NCBI): domain Eukaryota; kingdom Metazoa; phylum Cnidaria; class Anthozoa; order Scleractinia; family Poritidae; genus Porites; species Porites lobata. Next base: position 4,754,077 of record CALNXK010000004.1, read on the forward strand.
GCAGCTCTTCTCTTGTTAATGAAATCCACTGGAGTATTTTCTTCACCTTTTCCCAACTTGACCATGGTCATTCCTATAAAATGACATCATAACACAGATGAATACGCTCAGAAGTCTACATCAAGAAAAATATTCAAACTGGAGCAGGGTTGTAGCTAACGGAGAGGCAGGTTTTTCAGTCAATTACCCCTTCAAAACATCCCAAAGCTTTGTTTTTTAGAGTAATTTGAGCCAGTGGTAAGCTCATTTTCCGCCAGTTAAAATAGCTGCCAATGAGTGCTTAGAAAAATCTTTGCTGAAGTACACGTACAGGGCGTATCCTTTTTTTTTTTCAAGAGAGGTAAGTTCAATAGGATTATGAGGACTTCAACGACAGTAATGTTAGGCAGCATTATTTTGTAAAACTCTTGAAGAAATTTACCTACAAGAGCCTATTTAAGGATGCTGACACCTTTGGCATACATGTATTTAGTTTTGAAGAAGATGGGTGGCAGGCATCAAAACTGTCAACTACAACACTGAACATTTTTGGCTATGATGAAGAACGCTTTTTAAATTATTGAGCATTCTAAAGTACAGATATAGCTCTACACATATTATAATCTCAGTAATAAAATATTATTTTTCAATTTGCATAAATAATAATAATTCTATTCCACACTGAATGTCCCAGACTTTTGACATGTGCAGCTCTGTATATTAATGTACCTACCTACAACAGACTTCTCTGGAGCTGGAGGTACGATACGGCCTAGGTGAAGAAATTTGCTGTTCAGTCGTTCATGAAGACCAAGAAAATCACTGAATCTTCGCTTGACAGTTGTTTCTGCATTCTTGAATGTTGGCATGGTAGTCTAGAATGAAAAAAGAAAAAAAAAGAATGTGCTGTATTTTATAACCATGTCTCCGTAAACCTACCAAAAATTATCTAGCTTAAAATTTTCAGTTACTAAGTTGTATGTACCAAGCCTTGTATCTGAAACTGTACCTTTACAGCCCTAAGGATTGTGTTGGCTGGAACAGTTCAATCATTGACTTGTACATTGTACCTTCATTTGGAAGGGACAAGGGGTACTTATCATTTAAATGTACATGTACACAGGGAAAATGGAAATTCTGGATGGAGAATCAAATGATTTGTGCCTTTCCATTTAAGAAGCTTTAGAACATATGGGCTGAGATTTAAATGCAATGCAATTTTTCTACTCTTTCCAGACTTTGTTCAGCTTATTTGGACATAGTTTGTCGTGGGTCATCCTCCCATCATGTCAAATTTTATAGTTTCACTTGTATGCACAAGAATTCCATCGGGGTGGTTTGTGTAAATGGTAAGCACAAGGATTATATAAAAATACAGACTTGTACATAATACAAATTCTTGAACTTGATTTGAATGTATTTCAGACAGCGCTCAACTCTTAGAGGAGCATTGACAATAATTATAATAAACTGGTTCTAGACTTCAAAGGTAGTGCATCGTTTTGTTACTACAGCTCTGTTTCCTATAGCCAAAAGATGATCACACTCATCAGGTAACCGTTATACATGTATCAGCAATTGACCATTAAATTAATTTAACGGTCAATCACTGATATTACCTGATGAGTGTGGTCATCTTTTAGCCATACGAAACAGAGCTGTGGTAATAAAACAATGTACTACCTCTGAAGTCTTGAACCAGTTCATTATGTATTAATTGACCTGTGCGTAATACATACAGCTTTATACAGCAGTCCAGGTTCTAGCCTAGATACTATGGGCGCTTTCTATTCAACCAAAACTTTCTAAAATTTGGAAACAGCACCAAATGGTACTGAATTTTCCCAGAAAAGTTTCCAGAAATTCTAGAAACTGTTGAATTTCTGAAATGCAAACCATTCAACCATAGATTCTAGAAATTATGGGAGCAAATTGTTAACCCTTCAAGTCCCAATACCCACATAAAAATTCTCCAAACTGATCTCTATACATTTCCTTAAGGAATGAGCTGAGAGAATTTGACAAAAGATCAAAGCATTTTCCCTTAGGTGATCATTTTATTAATTCTCATAACCTAGTCTCTTGACAATGTACCGATATCATTGGGAGAAAATTTATGTTGGTCACTATTGGGACTTAAAGGGTTAAATGGAAAAAAAACTTATGAGAAGAAGTTGCTGAAAATTTGTAAGTACCTCGCGAGGTTGTCCTCCTTTTTGAAAATTTTGGAAAATGCTGTTCCATTTGCTAATAATTGGAAGTTACCGGAAATTCAAACCAGAAGTTTTGGTTGAATGGAAAGTGCCCTACATGTAAATATGAGCTGCATGGACAATTATGAGTCCATTGGGAAAGTTCCATTCTATAGTTATGAGATCTTTTCCAATAAAGGGTAGACGTAATTCTGTACACGTACATTAAAAATGACTATGTTGGAGCTGTACAATAAATCTTTGAAGTCACTTTTATTTGCAACCAATTTTTTTCAAATCATATTACCTGTGTTGATACTTTGAACACCATATAAGAACTCATACCATCACCTGCATAATAAGAAATGACATTAGCAATAAACCATTAACAGGTAATAGGTAATAGGCTAAGTTAAATTTATCAAGTCATGGGCACAGCTTGTCAGTGGACTTTAGAAGCATAGTTGTGATTCACGGCTCTCCAGTTGGGGTAAAGAAATTCAAAGGGATTGGATTAACCTGCGAAAACATCTGTTTCTCCTCCCTCTTCGCCGCTGGGGATGTTTTGCGAGAAGGAACTTCTGCGACTCAGAGGCAGAAATTCCATACTGATGACACATATCAGTGTTTACATGATACATCTGGTAGTCATGGGGTTCCAAATATAAATTTGTCCAATTTTGCATGTCTTCTGGTCGATTTTGGTAAAGTGTTGTGTTCATCTGCCAACAAGCTCCAGCAAAGCTCAAATGCTTCTTCTAGAGAAGACTGTATTCCACAAATAATATTGACCGTTTTGTTAAAGATTCTTTGTATTTACATTTGACCTTTGCGACCTTTTGTCTTTTGTCTGTCATTCCTAAACAATAGCTAAAACAATGTATCTACTCATTCGAACAATCAGCTCTTCTGACCAGATTCCGGACAGATTTACGTCATCAGTGTGAAATTTCTGTCACTGAGTTGCAGATGTTCCTCTGTAAGAAATGTCCCAAGCGGCGAAGAGTGAGGAAAAATGGATGTTTTCGAAGGCTAGGATTGGATGAGTGAAAAAAAAAAGAAACTAAATTCCCCTATATTTCCTTGTAACACAAACAGAGAACTTGCCATTATGATGAGATTCAGTTAACCCTTTATTTCATGCACCCACAGATTTGATATACATGTAGACCCTGAAATAAAATAATGAAATATTACTTTCACGTACATGTAAGTCTACACATACCAATTTTTTCAGGATCTGTAACTTTGATATCCATGTCAAAAGTATCAGTTTCTTCATCTTCTGCTTCTGGTTCTTTTTCCTAAGAACAAAACCGGTTGAGAAATTAGTTATACCCAATTTGCCTAAAACCAACTTGTCTACAGCGACATGCACTTGTTTGGTTCTTTGACATCAGCTTTCTAATGGGGCCAAACCCTGCGACAATCAGAGACATGTTGAGAAATAAAAAGGTATTCATGACTTTTATTTATTGTTTTGCCACTGGATGGAAGGAAGTTTTTGAGACTGGTTTAGTTTAACATGGTTTTCACAAAGAATTCGAGTAGCAGGAGAAAGGTGTAACTTTATGAGAGAATACTGTGAAAGAGGCTCCAGGTCTGAATAGAAAATAGTCACAGGCTATAGCATGTTAGCTGGACAATTCTGTGTAGTAAAAGGAGAATTCTTCAATCTCTGATGCCTAATGAACACTCTGGTTGCGGGCGTCAAAGAGAGCCCGCCGCCTATTCTTTGTCAGGGGCACTCTATTAACTGTATAGCAAGATTTTTCCCGAAGTATCTGTCCACATTCTTGGAATGCCCATGTTGTAATGACTAATATGCAAGGTATGTGGCTGCAAAGACCCTGATATTGAGTTTACAGTGTAAGGTCCATCTGATGTCACAGTAATCAAGTGAATGCACATGCAAGTGATACAACAATCATCATTACATTCGATTCGCAAGCACATGTAATTCAGGTAGGCAAGTACTGAACTAAATGGGAGACTTTTCACTTCGCCTTGCTGTCCGGGAATCTGTTTACCCAGGAAACTAAAAGTTCAGCCTGATCTCAGCTAAATGCGGGACAAGTCTTTGGTAAGATGCGAGTGCTAGCAAAGTCTAGAAATTGATGTAAATTAAGTTTATTCAGGTTTCATTGCAGTGCATGGCTTTTATATTTTTATATGTTTCCAAGCATCTTACATCCCACGTCAACTGAAAGCTTCAATAAGCTTTAAAACCTAGTGGTAATTTTTCTATTTCATATCAGCCACCTTTGGTCAACGTACATAGATTGAATCTTTGATTGAATATTTAAGACTTCTTGCATGACTGGTTAGATGCATTACTTGTATCTTGCATTTCTGTTTCAATGTATCTTTGCTGGTGAATACAAACATCTCTACTCGCTCCTTACCATTCACACGCTAATTGAACAATATCTAAGTAACTGCAAATATAATCATTGAATTAAATATGAGTCTTGTTTACTGTGTTGTTACATGCAAATCCAGTTTTCATGATCCACAGTGATTCCTATAAAGGGCATTCACATTCATATGAAAGTGGTATCGCCCGCACTTCCTAGCCAATGGCTACTGCTAGTTTAAAAAATACATGTGCAGGGTATGGGGGATGAGACTTTGCCTTAACCAAAGTTTGTTACACTGATTTTACAACCTGAGGGTCAAGGGAATGGGGATAAAATACTTGTATAAAATTAACCTATTTTTAAGGTTTGACAAACCTAAGAGTTATTCAAGAAAATGAAGATGGCTGCAGAGCAAAACATCCAACATGCATGTTTCTACACATTCTTGTGCCAAAAAAGGAAGTGAAAGAACACTAAATGCCATTCACAGTGTGTCTATTGCTCAAGTGTGATGCTGACAAAAGCAACCACTTTTAAGTTAGGGGTGAAGACAATAAAAAATAACTTGACTGTTGGGACAAAAAGTGATCACCACCACTTGATAGAGTTGACGACTTAATACAGGTCAGTTTTCCAGGACTTTGGCATGTGGCTGTTTAATTGAGGGCGACCCCCTAATTCAGTTTTGCTTAATACAAGATTCACTGCACAGCTCAATTAACCCTCAGATGTACAAGTGGGGGGATGCCAACCCCCCTAAGGTTTTTCTGAGTTTTTTCCTAGAGGATAAGACATCAGCACCTGACGTTTTTAGTATCTGTTTGTTCATCCCTTGCGCACATTTTGAGATATGCTTAGAGAAGCTCAGTTGCTATGGTTATGAGATATGATGTCACAAGTAGCAGGTGGTCAAGCCATTTTTGAGTGAAAATACATGTTTTTTCAACTTCTTTCAACAATAAAAGTAAATCTTATAGCTAAAATCATGCAAAGTGCTTATTTATGTGTTATTTTTCATGTAAAACACAAAAAAAATACCATTTCTCATGGTCATGATGGTGGCCATGATCGCGACCATTGTTGGTAACACCACAGGCCTCCAGCAGCGCCACCACTCATAAAACATACTTCATCTTGTTAAGCAGATCAAAGGCTTTCAACTAAAGGCAAAATCTTTTCGAAATACTGCAACATATCAGAAACCCCGGGGAGGGGTTCCATCCACCCCCCTCAGCCCCCCCTTGTACCACTGTGGGGGTATGAGTTTGTGTGTATGTCCGAGGGCTAATTGCCAAACTAATTTCAAAAACTTGAAACTTCGACAGGATGGGTCTTAAAAATAAGGAAAACACAACCAGTTCAGGTGACTTTCCTAGTAATACGATTAACAACAGTAGTAGGCACAAACAAAAAGGACATAAGCAAGTCTGTTAGACAGGTTAATGGAATCACTTATTGGTTCTAAAACAAGGTGTTGTCATCCTTTGGCATTTTGTTACATTTATGGCAAGGCTTAGCGTTCTCATTGCCCAGCATAACAGATCTACCACAAGACGTTTACTTGAGAACCAACTTCCTCTGTTTAATACGTAAAACGTCTCATGTACAGGAACATTCAAAAGTAAAGCTTTTTTATGATTCCTAAAACTCATGACAAGTTATAATATTGTTGAATTTACCTTGATTTGGTATGAATACCAGAATATCCGATGATTATTTTATTACTCGACTTTGAAATGATCATTGCCATTTAAGACCTTTCTTATCTATCAGCGGGTAATATAGCCCATTTAATTTAGTCATACAACATGGAGTTAATCGATCGATTTATGAATAGCACTACATGCACTGAGAAACAAGATACTAGCTTCCCGATGCGAGGCTCAAAAGGTCAACGAAACTGCAATCAAAACAACTCAAAAAACAGTAATAAAATGCACAATAGCCTCAAGTCTTACCTCAGCCTTTTCCTTCGAAGGTACCTGACTTTCTTCTTCACTCGGTTTCGAAAGGTTTGTCACATCAACAGACGCTGCGGCGGAGGTAGGCAGGTCCGACTTTTCCTCATCGGGTTCGGCGGCCCCTTTATCAGCATCTTGGGAGCTGTCATCAGGCTCTGGTTTGCCGTCATCTAGCGTGATTTCTGTGGTATCTCCGATGTTGAAGGGATTGGAGTCTGTAACCTCGTCCGTCTTGGTTTCGGATGTGTCAGCATCATCGTCAAAAAGAGCAGGAGGTTCTTCATGATCGTCCGCCATCTTGACTCTCGACGTAGTGTCACGTGGGTATAGCCTCGAGTGCGTGTACCAGAGTCGAATAACCACCCCACCCCCGCTTTGTATTTAACTCAAGATTGCGTGACGTGGCGTTTTATTGAAATGGGAAAAACGAACTTTGGTAAACGCTATTTTAAAATTAGCTTTCAGAATTTCTAAGTCTTTCTAATTCCTGTGGTTCTAAACTACCACCAGTTCACGACATGGATAGACGATCCATGGTTCACAACATCACTGAATTTACATCTTGTTTCTTTCTGTAAAAGCTATTTGCCGATGAGCAAAAATCGCTTTGTGTAACCCCACCTATTATTTTTTATCGACTTTGGTTCAATGCTTAAACCTCCCAACCCCGTCCCCAAGGCGCTTTTCCCTGGCGGGAACGAGGTTGTAAACCTCCCACCATCCTAGCCTGTGTACAGACGTCCCCCCTCCCTCAGAAAAAGTCAGGAGAAGAGTCTCTTCTCCCGATTTTTTTTCTGAGGGAGGGGGTACGTCTGTACACAGGCTACCACCATCCATGTTATGCCAAAAAAAACCTCATTCGCACCCATCTTGCTTGCCCTATCATGCTCCTCAGGTTTCGGGTGGGTTAGGAGGGGGAAGTAGCCAGTGTACTTTTGACATCCATTGTAGCCTTGAAACGTTTATTCACTGAAAAATTATATTAAATCAAATCGCAAGTGGGAGCTACTGATCAGCTTTCAGAGCGTTAACATCTCATTTGATAGCACTCAACCTTGGCTACGCGGAAGTAAAGGGCAACTATTAAGTATTAATAAGTATCACTGAAGTGGAAGAACTTAAATTGCAAATCGGCCCGATCCGGAAACGAGTTTATTAGCAATAGGTATAGAAAGCCACGAGATCATACTAAGTTGACGCAATGTTTTCATAGTATTTATTACAGAGATATATTACCTATACCGAGCTAAGTCAAAGCTATCCACTGGCCGTGTGAGAAATTAAAAATTAGGGTTTGTTGACTTTGTCTCACACCTCTAGGTTCCACATAATTTTCTCCCAGCTTTTGATTTTCAGATCTCGCAATTTCTAACATCTTTCCTTAAGTAGTAATAAATAACCTTCTCGTTCTCTATGTCAAGTGCGTCGTACCCAGATCTGTTGTCGAACCCGGTTCGTCGACAAGAGATCTGGGTACAAGATTGGCCGGCGGACTCACGGAACTCACTGTGATAAAAACCGCTATACACATGCTATGAATTAAAACAACAACAACAAAACCAACAGATTTTAACACTACTACAACACAGTTTCTGTTGTGTCTACTTAATATAGCCTGCGTGGCCGGCGTTGAAGGGGGAAGGGGAAGGGGGAATTTGGGCGCGCCCCACACGCTCTCGCGCGCGCCCAAATTCCCCCTTCCCCTTCCTCTTTCAACGCCGGCCACGCAGGCTAACTTAATAGGACTCATGGGAGTTTATAGCATCTACCAGACTTCGATTTTTGATAAAAAAGAGAAAACTCACGGAGAACGTTGTATTGTTTTTTTTTTACATTCCAATACTCACTTGCAGTTTTCACAAAGTCTCTCAATGCGAATTATAATCACTAATCCGACAGCTCATCTGAAAATTCAAATTCATCAGAATCGTGCAAACGAGCGAGCCGGGCAGTGGCATTGTTAATCACATCTTGTCGTATTCTCCAGTAAGGTGGACAAGCACTTCCGTAAATCTCAACTTGAGTATGTCCTTGCGGTGTCACTAAACCTAGAGCGAAGTAATCGTCTAGAAAACTAGCATGCTCCAGATAATACCGAAACAAAACGTTTGATGAGTCCACTTCAGAAATTACGAAGAAGTAAAGTTTAACAATGCTATCGTCATCCTCGTGGAACATAACTGGTTTGAAGTATTGTCCTCCCGTAAGCAGGCAAGATCCAATATCAGTGATTTCTCTGCCAAAAGCATTGATCCTTGCAGCTTCGAAAAAATCGTCCCCGAGCGTAGTTTTTAACAACAAGATGCTTTTTACAACTTTTTCCGCGTCGTGATATTTGTTTTCTCTAATCAGCCGACTCATTTCAATAGTAGCTGCATTTAGTATACCAACAACTTTTGATTGGCAACTTTGAAGTTCTGCCTTGGAGTTCAGTCCATGTAGTTTCTCCTTCAAGCTCTTCGCGTGTTCAAGTTTCAGCAAAAGTGTTTCCAGTCGGTTATCCGTTCCCATGTTTTGATCTCCGTGTTTTGACGCTGGGACATTTCCATTATTATGATTGTCTGTTAATTCTGAATTATCACGAAGTAGTGGAGTGCTGTCAAGATCGAGATCTATCTCGCTGTCCGCATCGTCATCGGACGGCCTACTAGGAAAACAGCCCATGATTTCATATATCTTAATACCTTTTGGTGTTAAGAGCATTAGATACCAACAGATTCGATCGTCGGTATATTTTTGGCTATTGAAAGTTTTCAATGGAAACTGAAAGTGAATTGATGCGTAACTGAACTGAACTTACGTAAATGAATGTAATTTGAATTACAATTGACAAATCAATCAAAACCAGTCTATAGTCTCTGGGGCTTTGAGAGTAAAAGGCCGAAGTCCCACAAAACGGTTCGAGGAAAATCCACTGAAAAAACCTCTTGTTTTCATTAATAATATTAATCATGAATCATTGTTTCTCATAATTAATGATAATAATAATAATAACTTTATTAAAGTCTCACGCTTCTAGCTTAGCACCGGCAAGTTCTGAAACTAATCGGGGAGACACAAGCTTGTTTGCTCGTCTAAGATATCTTTCTTAATTGAAACAATTTTAAATTTTGGAAAGCAGCAAGTTGTCCGGACCTGCCACTTCAGCGTCTGCATTTGTTGAACCGAAGAAGAAAATTAATTTTTGGTTTACGCGTTAATGACGTAACGTTAGATTATTTCCAGAAGGCTGTTTCTTCATTCTGACTTGTTCTGTAAGCCCAGTCCATAATATCAGCTCATCCGGCTACTTCATTTGCATCTCGTTTGATAACTCTACATTGAGATTTAATCTTTTTAAATTCATTTGTTTCGCTTTTTAATTACTTTAGTAGTTCCCAGGAAGACAGATCCCACGAGATACGAAGTAATCCTTTTTTGACAATGAGGAAATAACGAACCGAGGAAACGAGGCTGAGCTTAAAACCATCACGCGACGTAATGCCGAGGATGCAACGATCAAAAGTCTCTATCCCAGGATAGTATCTGCTGACCAGCAAGCGCTCTCTGGGGTAGTGACTTGTGCATGTTCCTTATGAAAAGATAGCTCATTGAAAATTGAAAAATGAAAATCTGTGTTTAATTTTATTTGTTTTAGGAATTAAAAAATTAAAAATTAAAAAATTAAAATCTATGGTCGATTTCTTTTGTTTCTGAACATAGAAAAATGAAAAATGAAAATCTGTGGTGAGGCATTTTTTTGGACTCAAAATGGAAATGAAACTAACCCGGAAATAAAGAAAAACAACCCATCAAGATACAACAGATTCCAGCGCAATTGCTGTCATTTGCTTCATTAAATCAGCTTCGATCTTGTTCGAGTGTTTCTGTCACAATGGAGGAAGATTATATTATTTTAGAATCAAGAGTAGAAAGACGAGTGAAAAAAACGCAGGTGACAGCGGACTGATTGGCACAAATGTTTGGAATAAGTCCTGCCGCAGATTATTGTAATTGAGCTGATGTTTTCCATGTGTTTTCGCAGGGAATGTATGTGACAACTATGGAGAAACTTGAAAACATCAAAAATGTTCTCAGTGAAAGCCTTGTACTGAAACCTCTCGTAAACGACCACCTCCAGTAAGCGACCGTGATCACTTTTTCGGCTGACAGTTTTAGAATTTTCTCCTGTTTTAAACCTCCGTATAGCGACCACTTGACACATGGTCTTACTAAACGGTCCTAAACAGTGAACATTGTAAAAATGGACAAAAAGGAATTTATTCTTTGCCTGTCATTATTGCCTACACATCTGTTACTGTGTTTTTTTTAGTTCGATCTACAACTTATATGTTAGCCATTATCCTTGAGTTCCAGGTCTCATGATCAGTTTAAGAAAAGAAGTTTTTGTTCGTCAGGCGTTTCAGGGACATTTATGTACAAGAAGTCACGCCCACAAGTAAAATTTTATTAACCACCAATTTATAGCGTCATTTTTCATTTTTCAACTTGCAGAAAAAATAAATGACCCTAATACACGCATTCGAAAAGCACTTGAAAAAGCCCTGTAATTATCATCTAGCTGAACTGCATTTGAATGCGTTCATTTTTGTTTTTGGAAGTGAGCTAAGGAAGAAGTTTACCGAAACAAGGTAAGAATTATTACTTTATTGTCAGATTGCGCATGGGTAAAAGGCATTTCAGAGATAATGGTTCAGCATCCTTTCATTATAAAGGAATCTTCTATAAGAAGAAAGATAAGTCAACTGGATTAAGAAAAAGAAGAACGTGTAAATGGCACTAACGACATTTTGATAACAGGCCGGGCGGCCTAGGGCCTCGACCGTGACTTCAATATAAGCGTGCGCAGTCTATTTGGCTTGGAATCGCTTTCCCCTGGTTTATTCTCAAGAGCTTCCTTAAATACAGCAAATCTAACGAGAGTTATCTCATTTACGACGGCAGTGGATCGAGCCATTATAATTATCGAATAAACAGAAGGGGGCTCAGCATTTGACAGCTTAGTCTAAATGGATTGTCATAAAAATTTAAAATCTCAATTTAAAAGTTGTGCAAAAAAAGCTTACTGTGGATTAGTTTGCGTTGTTAAACAAAGTAATTTTTTAGTTCAGTTCTGTAAACAGGCCAAATTGTTATAGATTTGCCGTAGAAGTCGGGGAAGACATCGTTTTCTAAACTTGTTAATGAAATCTTGAGCTTCTACAGAGGAGATACTGAAATTAAAGTCCTACCGATTTTTAATTACATGGCACAAGCAAAAAAGTAAAATACATTAATCAATCAATCTGCCAGAAAGCTTTGAAACAGTAACCATTACAAAACCGTAAAAGGCACACCACAACAGCATACAAAATCAAAGACTAAGTTTGATTAGTTAAGTTCATTACGAAGACTGAATGCACTTTATCAGTAAAGACGGTTTTAGATACACGAAATGAAGTGATAACAAGTTTGACGCATTGCGTTCGGCAACAGACAGTTTCCATAGATTTTGAGCGTTGCAACACCATGAGTCGTTGATTAAGAGAATGATTAAGAGATGAAAATGAACACAAGTCCTTTAGCCTAGGTCTAGAGTGTTGATTTTCAATTTTATATATCCAGTTTCATTATAATATCGAATAGAGTGCAAAATATGAATAACAGATTTTAGTAAACTTTTTTTTTTTTTATAAGAATGTTGTTTTCCCGGCGAAGGCTGAATATTCTTATTTTTTCGCCGATTTTAGGCTGAAAATATTCTTGTGTTATTCTTTAAAATTAAGCTTATAACATTTCCGTTTTAGAATATATTGTTTAGTGCGGTATTTTCGTTTTGTTAGCTAGTGTTGCCAGAGAGGAAAAAGTTGAAAACATTTAATTGTATTGTATTTACAGATTTTCACCACAGAAAATTATATTCTTTTCAAAATCTCAGCCTGGGGTTTATTCTTAAAATTTTCTTAAAATTTCGCAACTTTCAGCCTCGATATTATAAAATATATTCTTAATTATAGGAAAAAAGAGTGTAAAGCAATTGAGACCCCTTGAGTGATTTTTCCGGTTTCGTGCGTAACGAGGGACGAAGCCGATGCATAACAAATAGATTGTAGCTGATTACGTCTGGTGTTGCGCGAGGTCTTTGAGCTTTTCAACGCCAGTTGACTTTTTATATAGTTATGAACTAACTGAAACCACCGGCGGGTTAATTTCGTGTGAAGATGGGTAGTTCTCCGTCGAAAGGAGAAAGAGTTAAACGACAGGACGTTAAGTTCAAGATGAAAAAGCAAGATGTCATCAAAACGAGCCGGGAATTAATCCTTTCGACAGAATTGACAAACGTTTGTCTTGACACTGATGCTTTAACAGAGTTGAAGGCGAAGTTGGAAAAAGCTGTTTGTTGGACCAGTAAATATGAGACTTCCTGGAGTCCGGAATTTTCCCGCTCAGTTGATGAACTGTTAATGGCAGCTTGCGATGAAATGAGCCGTTTGATCGAAGCTGGAAACCGGAGCACGGCTGACGAGATTGTAAGAATGATTTTAAGGCTGCGATTTGCTTGGGGTAGCGAAGTGTTTGAATATCTTAATATCAAGTCTTTTCCACGAGAAAGAATCGAAACAAAAACGGCTGTCATCCTAGCTGAGCAATATTTTGAACCCGATAAAATCTACAAAACTGACAATCGAATTTGTCGATTGTATGCGTTCAAAATTAGAGACGCAGAAACCAAAGTACCTGTGTTTACATACTACCTGGAATGTAGCACTATTCTACAGAAGTTTTATGTACTTTGTTTAGAATGTTCTGAAGGGCATCTACAAATAACAAGATACGGAAGCATCTGCCCGTCGTATTGGACAGTTAGAGAAGGCATGCTGGGCGATTTTGGTCATAAGGAACAAAACGCTCTCGCAAAATGCCGCGACCCTAGCTATGAACAAACTGAGTGATTTCAACACAAAATTTTAACTTCATTAATAATGTAAAACATTTTACCACATATTTCTGTTACATAAAACAAGCAAACAAACACAAAAACAGCGGCTCTGGTAATATATAAGCATCAGACGCCAACAACAGCAACAATTCAGTGCGCGTAAAATTCCGAAAATAAGCCCCGGGGCTTATATTTTTCAAATGACCTTTTAAATAATGAAAGGTTTATTTTTGGAGGGGCTTATATCAGCTTATTTCCGGAGGGGCTTATATACCGAGTGAAATTTGCGTTTCAAAATCGGCTAGGCTTATACTGGGAGGGAGATATGCGTCTCAAAACCCATGGGCCAGCTTATGACAGCTTATAGCTGGAAGGAAGTTTATGTGATTATGTCAGTAATTTGCAGCAAGTTTTAACTGAAACTCGTCATGAGGGCGTAGATCTTTCTTAAACTCCGCCATGTAAGTACTTTATCTATACTGGACCGAGGAAATCCCGGGGAAATCCAAGCCACTTTTAGACTGCCATCATTTATTTAGCGCACGTAGAAGTTCGTTGGAAAACGCAGAAATTTATGAGTTACTGTACAGTTTTTCTGTATTTTATTTTTAAAATATTCTTAAAATTTCGCAAATTTCAGCCTCGATATTCTTATAAAATATATTCTTATATAAAAAAAAGAGTGTACGAGTTTGGGCGGCTTATATTTGGAGAGGCTTATTTTCGGGATTTTACGGTATTCTTATAAAGAGCGTAGAAGGATTTTCTTTTTTTAAGACGAGTGAAAATGTCGTTTTCCGATATCATTTAATTTTTTTGATTCGAGGTTCCTTATTTTATGCGACAAGTCACCATTTGCATGTTGGCGTCATTTTACTACTATGACTAGAATCCCTTTCGTTTTTCTTTCATATTTAAATTTGGTAATCCTATAACAGAAGCCCAAATTTGCACAAGAAAGCAAAACCCTGAAGGATTCTGGTCGTAATGATGAAATGACGTCATCGTGCAAACGACCTATGGCTGTCACTTGGATTCTGGATTCCAGGTAATAGATTCTGGATTCCTTTTCAGTGGAACTTAAATTCCAGATTCCAATCGTTAGGGGAATTATGGATCTCTTGGGCTGGATTTCGGATTCCAAAGCTCAGGATTCCGGATTCCAAAAGCAAATCTTTGATTCCCCCGGATTCCGGATAACCTTTAAGTGGTGCCTTACTGGCCCTGACTAAAATTCTGTAAATCTTCATTGGTGACTCGTAAATGTACAAATTGGTGTGTGCTGTTGTCTCCTCCCCACCGGGTCCACAGTCTAGCGCTCGCTATCGCTAATCTGGGGATGTTGAAGCGTTGTTTAGAAGAGCAAGAGCCAAAGGATAGGGGGACGGGGGACAGCGGGGGTTTTATTTGTAAATGGGGCTTATCATCCTCCGTTTGCGCTTTGAACTTTCTCATCCCGCGCCCCGCGACTGTCTTCAGCATCCCACTTTTTATTCGCCACTTCAAAAACTCATTAATACTCATAAAGAAAAAACAAAAGGAATTACAGTCAACTCCCTTTATAGCGGACACTGTAGGGACCTCGAGGTGGTGTCCTCATTAGCGAGAGTCCGTAATAGCGGGAGTTTATTTCAGTCAAACGTCTGCAACTTGTTTTTGCCGGGGATTTAGTTGCTGTCCGTATTATCGGGGTGTCCGCAAGGCGAGAGTTGACTGTAATGGGGTGTCTTTATATCTGATAAAGCCACGGCTAAACTTACGTCCAATTTTTAAGACCAAAAAAACCTCAAATCTAAATTTTAGTGCAAGAATGAGTTGATCTATATCAGAGATTTTAAAGCCGTTCAAAAAACTGGCAGTCGTGTATTATCAGGATTAAAAATTCTCGGTTTCGCCTCGAGTTTTTAAACCTGATAATACACTCCTACTCGTTGTTTGAACAGTAATTTTCCATTGCCCATAATACACATTTTTTTATTACCCACCGCCCCCCGCCCGCCACCAACTTTTGCATAAACATTATTTTCGTTTTCTCTTTCTTATGCAAAATTTTAGGGGTATATAAGGTGTATAAGGATTTGGGCTTGGAACTACCGGTAGTAAGCCTGTGAATTAGGTAGGGTTTTGGGTTGACATTTCGTCGCCTTCGTCGCCTATAAAGTAAGCCCACAGTCAAACGTGCGGCGAGACAGGCGCTTGCTTGTCACGCCCTGTGTCACGCACTAAATGCCTATTATTTAAAAAAAATGGAAGAAGCTCTCTAATCCTGTCATTCATATCTGTCAGAGCCGCCTAAGCACAAGATTAGATTTAATCCAAGATAATAATTTCAAGTTTCCATCAACTCGTCACAAAACCCACGAGGAATGAGAATGGGCATATGTTGAGTGCGGTCGCGTACCTGTTGTGACATCAATTGTTGAACCCACGCAAACACCAATAACAATTTGACCGGTGGTAATCAAATTAGTAATATATTCAATCCAGCATGTTTCTTTTACTCTTCACTTTATTTGAGCTTGAGATTCTTAAACAAAAGTGCTTCATCTAATCAAAATCGCCCGGTTTGGTGCGTGAATGCTTTGTCGGCGTTTTTAACTAATTTTATGATGAGTGTTTGTTGTTGTTGTTTTAGTTATCCAGCATATAACCAGTAAAAGTAATATGTACTGATGAATAATATAAATTGGATAAATAGAAAATAATTTCTCCATTATTGTCTCTTATTTTAGCTGCTTAAACAAGAAAAATACTTTGAGTGCTTTGAAGACGTGACATGCATAATTATCATAATTTCCGGTTGGCAAAGGGTTTCATTGACTCCTTTTGTACTTTGGTCTTTAAGGGAAAAAAAATCTCCCAGGTACAGGTACATGGCGCACGGATAAATTTAGCCTGCATTTTCGGTAGTCACTTCGCATTCCCCTGAGGTTAGTAGAGATAGTTCATGCGCTAATCGCAGCAAAATGCACTGGGAAACTTGTGAACTACTGCCTAAATTGTGAGTCAGTTTTGAGCAAGTTGTCAATGCAGAAGTATTGTTGCTGTGTACGCTATGGGACACTGCTGCTCTTGCGTATGTCAGAACAGAAATGTCTTCTCAGAAAAGATCAAGACGGTAAACTCGATTCGCGACGACTGGATTTACGTTGACTTCGATTCTGAAATAACCGAGTTCGACGAAGAAGACGATGCCACGTTCATGCGTGATGAGTCACTCGACGAGCTTCTGTCGGAGTTTGAAGATGCGCTCTTCTGGCCAAAGAGGGACAAGTGCTTCCCGAGCTCGGCGTCTGTGGATTCCATGAACACGCTGTTTCGCAAGGCAGCTACTGAGATGTCACGGCTAGCAGGGGACGGGAAATACAACGAGGCGGACGAAGTTGCGGACGCTTTATTAGAACTCGTGGATGTATGGGGAGACGGTGTGTTCAAAACTTTGAATATGAACTTCTTCACAAGAGAGGAAATTTCACTTGGCAGGTTTGTCGCAAGGGTTGGGCAATACTTGAAGCCAGAACCACTGCAGGAAAATGACGACGACTTGACCGTGAAACTGTATTTCTTTATCGTCTACGACACTGATCTTGAAAAATATGTCTGCACATATCACCTAGAATACCGTGACTTTGACGGAATGGCGGACGCTGTCTATTTACTCAAACTTCGGTCACGCAAAGGTAAATGTAAGATTGCGGCGTATGGCAACACCTGTCCTTCATACTGGAAAATCAGAGAGGATGTTTTGAAAGATTTCGTGAAGAGAAAACGCTCATTCATTTCTTGCTAGCTAAGTTAACTATGAACTTTCATTTCCTTCCTCCCGCTTTTGCCCTGGCCTATGTCGTGATATTTCAAAATTGTTTCAAAGCGGTAAGGTAGCTCGATCGTATTTTACAGGGTCAATACCTCCCAAGATTAAGCAAAAACTATTACATTAGCAAAAATTTTGAAAAAATACTGCACTCATAGACTTTGCTTAAACTTCACGAACATCGAGGCGGCTGTTGGAGGAAAACGCTCTCATGAACGATTTTGGACGAAGAGTTTCCCGTGTCGAGAAATACGGCTGCAAGTAAAATAGATAATGGCGTCATTTTGTTACTATGTCAACTCCGATATCATTGTAACCCTGATCTTAACAAATTTTCATCTTTCCAAATCTTTCTGTTTATGCTCAAACTTGGAAGGTACTGAAACAACAGTTTAAGACAGAATTCCGATTTTTGATATGCAAATAATCCCGTTTTTTTACAAGAGAGGTTTTGCGCTTAGCCTCGTTTTGAAAGTGAGAATTTTTGGAACTGGGAAATGGCCTTTTGACATCTCCTCTCCCATTTTTCTTTTCATTTCATTACTTTTCTTTTTCTTTCCTCTGTCGTTTTACATGGCCCATCCCTCAATAATGATCCCCTCAGTTGTCGGTAGCCGAGTCAAAGAGTCATATTTTTCCCAGGACGGATTTATGAATTTAGGAAAATAAGGAATCACCTGGTGATGACAACGTCCTTCAGAAGAAATTGGAATACACCTATTCGGCTCACTCAATGTTGTACCCAATTCAAATCTCCCGGGATCAAGATTCTTTGTGTTCTGTATTTGCATTATAATGTTGCATTCACATTTAAATGATATGGAAATTCCTGAAACAAAACGTTTTATCCCCAAAGGGTTGGAATCGGGGCGGATAAAGGTACAACATTTAGTTAGCCGAATAGGTCTATTGGGGAAACGTTTAATACGACGATGCTTCAAGAAACTTGGAAACAGTTATTTAACATGTTAATTTCGTGTGAATTATTTTTTTGTTTAACTTATTTAAAAATAAGGGTCAAAATGAGAAAATTTGACAAAATAAATGTAATAATATAAAAAGTAAAGGCTTATATTTCCCTTCCTTTCACTGTAGCTCGCTCGACAAAACATTATATCATGTATATTTTCAAGTAGTCACGCGGTTTACGTGGATCCTCAGGTCAATCGATAAAAGTGGCACTTATCCTTGAAAAAAACTGTATAAAATAATGAGAAAAAATCCTTGCTGTTTCTCCCGGAAGTGATTTACAGGCAACGACTGGTAAGATAGCGCTGGTAGGCTCCTGATTATGGAGAAGTAATATATACGACGCGTAGCGGAGTATTTTTTAGGTGTTTTGTAATATATCAAAAGGAGTGTTTCATCACCAGATGAAACACCGAGAAGAGAGTTGAAAATACGACGCGCAGCGGAGTATTTTTGACGAACTTCGAGGTGTTTCATCTGGTGATGAAACACTGTGTCGAATGTTTGATATTTCTTCTCAAACAAAATCATTTTTGAAGGAGAAATTAATGATGCAAATATGAGCAGTTTTTCATCCGATCAGCCAAACACTCATTAAACATTAATTTCCTTTGAATTTTCTTTATGAATTATTAATGAGTTTGAGAAGTACTTTTGTAGCCTCTTTAGTGGAGAGGGCGCTGAGTAAAGGGAACTGGAAAAAACAACGTAGGTCTTGACGCCTTGATATTTTAAACAACTGCCGGTAACTGCAAACACCGTCCAGAAGATCCGCTAACAAAAGGTAATTTGTGGTTATGCCCAATTTTTAGGGCACTTTCGGTTGATGTCCGTCGCTCAACAACACCTTTGCTAAACTCCCTTTGACCCTTCGAAAACCTGCGCGAAAGTTTTTCGAGTCCACTGATGGTGGCTTCCGCATAGGCCCTTCTCCGCAGAGGCCTCTTTGTGGCGAAGGCCACTTGCAGACAGAGGCCAATGCTTCCTCTAAACAATGAATTGGCACACATAAAAATTATCTTACACCCTGCATTTTTTAAGGGAGATATTTTATGGCACTTTGTATGGCCGCCATGTTGAAAGGGCATAATCACATTTTGTTCACGTGACCAGCAACGAATTTACTCATTTTAAGGAAATGGTGCCGGTTTGAAAATCACAAGTCACTATTATTTGTTTAAATATGACCCACTAATCGTTTTTTGAAGGCAAAATCATATAACTTGCATTTTCATAAAAACGATATCACATGACCTCTTAGCGCAATTGGCCTATTTTATTGGAACACCCCGCGGGAGCTTCCTCGCAGGAGAGAGCGCACAGGCTGTTAAGAGTCAGTCACTGTCAACAACCGTTCTATATCCAGAACAGCACTGATCTACAAGTTCATGCAAAACCTATTTTGTGAGAAGAAATTGACGGATAGCGCCGATTAATCCTTGGCTATAGCATAATACCAGGGCGGATAACGGACATTTATTTTGTAATTCTAAACCTACTGTAATCTTCAATATTTTATAATTTACAAGCCGTAACTTCACTATTTACAAGTATCTTATTCGTCTTTCTGAAACGTAACATCTCTACTCCAACTACGTTGGCCAAAATATATCTAACAAATATAGTTATAAAAGCGCAATTTCAAACATACTGAAACTGTCAAGAATTCAGTGACTAAGTCTCGTTTAAAATTTTACGTTTTTGTCCAACACTCAGCAAATACAACAATAAAATCGTATCCTATGGGCTCTTTTCCATTGAAATACACTTGAACCCGGGGATCCAAGGAAACCGTGCAACTTAAGGTCCACGTGTCTAGCTCATGCATCATTTTAACCAATCAAAGCTACTACTCTGGCTTTAGGAGCAAAACCGATTGCGACTTTTCTGAGTGTGATGTCCTGCGCTTGACATAGCGCACATATTGAACTTTTAAGAAATCAGTGACTAAAACTGTTAAACTTCACATTTAAAAAAAAACTAATAAAAGTGCTGTATCGACCATAGGAATGACAGGTTTACTGAGAAAAATAGCGTTTAAAGGCTTTCGTATCGATGCTTAATCTAAGAATTTCTTCTAGACATTCTTCAAGAAAAAGGAGTATTGGATCGAGTTATATTTCACAAGTGCATGTCTTATTAAAATCTGCCGTCAGTTAACTATAATAAAAACTAAAATGACGGATTGTTCAAAGACCCCCCTCCCCCGCCTCTCCACCCTGTCTTTCCCAAAAGCTAATTTAAACAAGAACCGATTTTAGTTTTGTTTTCAATTTCCACTACGATGGAAGGTTTTTTCCCCTATGTAATCCTCTAAGAGTGCGGGAAGGGGTCAACAAGGGGGTCAATTTGGCGTTTTGTTATGGTCGTCTGCAATAAAGTTTGGGATGGTTTTCTTGACTGAAGAGCGGAAAGGAAGGCAGGAGAGAAGGGACATGAGGACCGAAAGAGGACAGAGTAAATGACAACAAACGTGCAACTTGCATGGTTCGCGTCCCAAAATTCAGATCAACAGTACTGTTTTGTGCTTGTCACTACCGTTAACGCTATGGCTAATTTGTTGAAACACTTACGGAAAACAAAGACATAAACTTAGTCGTTTCATGAATACACGTATGGCTTTCTTTCCTGGTTTCTCGCGTTTGCTTAGGCATAAACGTCTTCCAAATCAACATTGAAGGAGAAGGGAAGGAAAACTTCGCAAGCGTTTCAACAATTATGACCGCAGAGAATGTAGGATTTCAAAATTAGAATCCAGGAGAGATTAACTGGCTCTGGTCAGTTCTCGAAATACCTTGGATGAAATAATCCGTGCACACGGTTGAGATTGGAGAATTTATGAAACTCTACGAGTACTGCAGCGCGAACGGCACAGAAATAATAGTACTTGTAATAACCAAAAGTTAGGGAGTGCGGGCGACTAAGATCAGAGGTCCAAACGCTTTTGCTCCATCGCTGTGCTTTGCGTACGTTTCGCGTGACAGATGGTCAAAACACGCGTGATCAGATTACGAGGAGTAGAATGTCGAAACGCGCGTGATCAAATTGGGTTCTGTGCATTCCATTCGTTCTTAGTGGAAGTCCAAACGAATGCTGGCTACATACATGCGACGCATGCGTAATAACAACCTGGAGATTAGGATTGCGGGCTCCTCTTGTCGCCCGCATTAATTGACCCAAATATTGTCTCGACACGTGCCTTTTAAACTTTGTACATTTCCCTTCTTTAGCCCATTCTCAACTCCACCAAACAGTATTCAACTCTTGTACAGAACTTGAACTTCAATTTGTCTTACCTAATTAGAATGAGCGACCCGTAGATCCCCAGGGCGAAGTTGTCTTTCTCCTTCATTGAGCAGAATTTTGAGCGCCCTTTTGAGAAGATAAACGCCCATTTCTCTTCTTTTTCTTTGAGGCCACGCTTGGGCTCTACCATAGTAATTACCTCTCTTTTTGTTGGTTAGACGTGAAAGACCTGATCAAGCCGAAAAAAAAAACTGTTATAACCACTGGATTATGTCCTCGGACAATGAGTTTTGGAGATGACAATTTTGTTAACCCAACTTTGCTTATCGCGCGGAACGTTTCGCTACAAAATAGTCTAACATTCTTTAGCATCAAAGCTCTGTCTCGAATAGGCTGATCGATCGTCTCGAGGGTGGAAGTGGGAGGGGTGAGGGGGGAAGGGAGTTGCTAGGGAAGCACAAAGTTGGTGTAGGTGCAACCTTAGTCTTCTTCGTTTTCCTTACTACCTCCCACCCCCCAAGTCGAGAGGTCAACTTTTTTACGTCGTTAGTTGCGACTGAGGTACAGCAAAGCAAACGTTTTGCAATAGTATTAACGTACATAGTGTGATTACATCTAATTTATCTCTCTAACCTTATAATTCCAAGATTCTTCTTTCAAGTTCAATTTGCGAGAGAGAGTTTGGTTGCTACTTTCGAACCTATGAATGCAGGTTGTTTTGTAGTTCCCTAATTGATGTCTCTCCCTGAATTTTTGTTAGAGAGGAGGGCTGTACACCTAGGCTTTGCTTAATTGCCACGCAACGGTCGAGTCGGTGGATGAAATCTTGTTTCTCGTCACTTGAAGAAAGGTACCGATCAGTGTTTGCTTTTCGACGCGAAATTCTCATGTGCCTGGATAAATTAGAGACCTCTAAATTTGAGGACGAGGACGAGGACGAGAATGAGTCACTCAAGGTTTTTCCGCGTCTTCTAAAAATATTATACCCCTGGAAAGCTTCATTACACTATTTTCGTCAGAAAGGTTAGTACGGTTGTAGTTATTGAAGAGGATTAACCAAAGACTTTTTTGAGCGACGCACGTCAATCGGAAGGGAGACCTTCCCCCTTTTTTATGTGTCTTGACGCTAAAACTGGGTTTGTATTGCTAAGTTTATTTTCTCTTAAAAAGACCGATTTACCCGAGCGTTTGAACCCAACCACTCCCCAATGATGCAAAAAGCCCACTTCCGATTGACGTCTGTCGCTCAAAAACGCTTTTGCTTAGGCTCCCTAATAAAGAAATCGAAACTTCTAACGTTTGATATCTTGTTTCCACGGCTACGACGTTCTGGCTAAAACCCGTAGTAGAATGACGACTAATATATCCTTTCCTGCCAAAACAACGCTGGTACACGGTCACGCACTACCTAACATTAAGAAAATCTCGTAGTCTTCCTCGTGCTTAGCTAGCTGGCAACATTTGCGAAACTATCCCTTTCATTCAGGCTTAATTCAATTATTACCAAACTGTATTGCATAAATAATCATCTTACCAAGGGCGTCAATCATACACGCTTCTCGCGTGTACGCCTCCACCGGAATGACACTTTGGAAAATGTGTAGTGACACTACTCCAAGCCCTGCAGCCCAGATGTCTCTTATTTGTTGTATCTTAGCATTATGCTGTTGAAAGAAGTCAAGATGCAAAGAGTTATTGGGAAAACAATGGGGATAGATCAATACAAACTACTTGGGCAGGTGGCCAGTCACAACCCAAAGAACCAGTCAAAACTTGAGTGAAATAAGCGTGGGAAAACGAGAGCAAGAGAAACTGCCCGTAACAGAAATGGCGCGAGATATTTTAGCCAATCACATGATCCAACGCATTCAAACGTTTGAGGATTTGCTTTGTTTCATTTTTACAACGAAAAAGTAGCCGCATAGTGAAGGATACCCGAAAATCATTAGTTAATGCTTTATATCACTTTCTGTATCTTTGTTTCAAAATAATGAGCTTGACAGAAACAGTAGCTAAAAACGTAAGCAAAGAAGGTTATAGTTGAGCATAAGGAGAGCAAAAGCAGTTGTTCTCCTGATCTAACCGCGCTCGCATTTAACACTTGTTTTCCCACTTCCCTCTTATCTTAGGCCTAATTTTCTCCGTTTTAGCTTTCCGCCCACACGCAAACGGCGTTTTCGGGCACCAAAACGGTAGGTTTTCGAAAACAGTCCCAGCGTGGTTTTATTTTTTACAAAAAACGTCGGCTTAGAAAGATGATTTCCGGCATACATTTTACATCTTATTTCCATTGTTCAAGCGTTTTCTTGAGGACGAGCGAAAACGTTTGGAACAAGCTGCGTGTGGACGCTCATTTTTTGAAAATGGAGAAAAGAATCTCCGTTTTCAGAAATACCCGAATACCAGTGGGCGAGGCCTTGCTCTCATTAAAACATGACCCTGACAAAGCAGAAACAATGTTACCAGTTTAGCTAGGCCTGTGCAATCTACTACACCAAGTCACGGAGAAAAATACTTTTGATTTGACCTTACCTTAGACGACTGTAGGGCTTCATTGAGATGTGCATAAGGTCGCGATCTCTTTCCTTTCCCAACGTAAAAAATAGCCATCACGAAAACTCTGAACACGTCGTCGGGGTCCATCTTTTTCGCTCTTACAGGAAGGTTTTGTGTCACGCGAGGATCAATTAACAGGTAATTGAAAGATGATTTTTCAGTTCTGAGGAAGGTAAAAGAAAAAATAGCCCATGTTCGGTATTTAAAATTCTAGCATGATTTCGAGGCTTTAGGGACAAAATTGCAAATTTTTCAAGACTCCATTGTCTCACAAAGAAAACCAAATATAGAAAAATGACCAGAAAGACACGTTAGAATTTTAATATATCGAAAGTGGGCTATTCTTATCAAACCATAGTATGCAGAAAAATCACCAAAAAAACTGGGGGTGTATGAATGCAGTTGTACCCGATTGGCGAAATGCGGGATTAGTCAAATACCAAGGTCGGCCTCAGGGGCGGATCTAGGGGGAGGGTGCAGGGGGTGCGCACCCCCCCCCCTCCCTGAGATGACCTGCGGCTTTCTAATACAACTGGTATTCTGCAAAAGAAAACTATGTGGTTTATTGGTGTTGAAGTAGAGCAGGCAGGCTGATAAATATTGTTGTAGTGCACCCCCTCCTAAAAAAAATCCTGGATCCGCCCCTGGGCCAAATGCTCGAAAATCTGTGAGTGGGATACATGAGTATTCGCACAACACACTGCTCACGCGTTTTCTCCGCTCTAACACTCACATAATTATAGCAATCGCTCACAGATTTTAGAGCAAAAGAGAGACCGCTCGCAGTCTAATAAAAGGACTTACAGATCACTTAGAGTAGTACAAAGAAACATTAACACTGCTGCCAGCCCTAAGGGTTTGCCAAGCCAATCAGGAAATGACTCCTAATAGACAGTGACTCATCCGATAATTTAACTACTAAGTTGATACATGTATATATCTTGCCGGATTTTTAAAAACGAACCTAGCGAAATTTTCAGCCAGTAGAATGGACGAGGGCCAAAAGGGAGGAGAAGAGAAAAAAGCAATAGTTGCACTCTTAGTTTTTATATTGGCTATTTGGATATTTAGGGGGGGGGGGAGGTAACGTTTTCAGAAATCCAACTACACTGATAAATATTGCTGTTTAAGTTTTGATTTCCTAAAAAGGTAGCTGGGGATCATGCTTGTAGTCGGCCCTTGGCCCTTACCGACAGCCCTGCGTGTGGAATTTGCTTAAACTCCCTATTAACTAGTCCAGATCCCCATAAGAGGCCCAGTAATCTTAAATAATTCTTTCTAAATTCTACAGTTTGGCCACTTATTTAAGCCACGCCGACTTTGATTTCACTACTAGCACGCGCGAAAAGACCAACCAGCAGCCTATAGAAACAACTTACCCCTCCCTCCAATTTTTCTTGAGATCAAAATCAAGGCACATTGACTCTTCTTCCAGACATAAATCTGGCGTGTCTGTTCTACCTTCCATATGTTTGCGTAATTCTGGCAAATACTCCTTAAACTGTGAATCCTGAAAAAAAGATTGCATTAATCTTAAACTCTAGCAATGACATGCCCCTTAGCAATAAGAATATAATGCCTTTGTTTGTAAATTCCAAACAGTAAAACAACAGAGTTGAGGGGTATTGAGGAGTTATTACAATAACATGTTGTTACTGTCTTTGTTAGTGAAGATTGCTTGAATTATTGTTTATAATATTTATTTGATTAAAGAATGGTCACAAAGATAACTTTTTCTCTTAACGGTAGTGGACTAAGTGTTCTAGGTATAGAGTTGTCAGTCACACCATTGCAGCCCCTCAGGCTACAACAGCAAGGATGTAAAAGTATTATCAAAAAGTACTAGACTATTCGCAGTCCCCTACTTTTCCATAAGATAGTTGAGAATGAGGGCTGCAGGTAGCCATCCTATCTTGAACATGACTATCTCATCTACTAAAAAAGGCAGGAAATTTCTGCCACACCCCTAAACATGAGCTCCTATGATGTTGCGACAAATCCTCTATTTTTCTCGCCTCCTCCTAAACCGTCCCCTTAAGTATAGAAATGTTCATGTTCATCTTCACTGAAGCTAGACTTGGTCAAGTGGCTGCCTGTAGCACTCGATCTTGATGATCTTATAGGCAAATAAGGGAGAGTCTACAAAAAGTAGGAAGCTGAAAATTCAAAGGAGCTGGTTCATTGGCTATTTCTAGGAACCTTAGTGAGAGGGCTGTTCGATTAAAGCTCTCCCCACCAACCTTTGAAAGCTTGTCTTTAGCTTCATACAATCTTTCAAAAAGTGTGGTGTTAGAAATGTCCCTATCCATTTTGAAATTCTAGTGAGTTTTCATGGGTGGGGAGGGTTGGGGAGTAAGGACAATTTTAAGAGTTTTGATACCTTTGAAATAGTTGTGCCACTGTTTAATCTGGCAAGCCTTTTAATGTACACATTTCTAGTGACTGGTGTGATAGGACCAGGTATTTCACCATGCTCTTGAAGCTTCTCTCTTAGTTCTGGAGTGGAGAGGTGCTGAAGACTTTCTGGAATGACCACAGACTCATTGTGATCAGTCATCTCATCTGCAGGCATGATTGAACTGCATTCTTTCCAGTCATAAAAGATTGTGGTGTCACCAAATTCTGGGTCATCAATGGAAACTGAGATAAAACAACCAACTTGATTAAAATTTAATAAATTACGTAGGAGCTGTGTCATTGAAGTTAGCCATATTCAGATGGCATAAAAGATTGTGGTATCACAAAATTTAGGATCACTGATGGAAACTGAGAGGAAAAAAAAAAGAAAATGCAAATGGAACAGGATGAAATTAATTATAGAAGAAGTGTCATGAAATTTAGCCACATTATTACAGCAAAAACTGGCCACCTAAAATTTAGCCACATTATTAGTGGGCAAAAAACAACGGCCTTGCCTGCCACCTAGCTACTTGACCCAAACATGGGCCACCTAAATGGCCCAAACATGGAAGTAAATGCTTGAAAGGAAAGAAGGTTGAAATAACACCACAAATACAACCTGTAAAAAAGAAGCAAAAAAAAAAAAAACTGGAGAGAATTCAAATGCCTAACAATTTATTATTTTTCAAAGATCATCTCTGTTGATTGTTACTTGAAATGTCATTTTGTTTGTCATGTGGTTTGCAAGTAATTTGTTGCTAACTTCAATTCCATAGGTACAAATCAATGTATGTGACTAGAGATATAAAGTAATTGGCAGTGATCAAGTACTATTAACAAAATGAGCTTCCATTACATAGCCTTTTACTTTTAGTAGAAGGATAATAATGCAATCCATTATTAAATGGTTTAAATACATGCCTGTCATAGCTGGTGAACACAAACACTTGTACAAAAAATATTAATGATCTCAGTGGGGAAGCATAAACAGCAGGTTTATGAGAAGATGTCACCTATAGGATCGTGGCACAATTTTAACAGCAAAATGCAACATTTGTTACATTTTTTAATTGACAGCAACAAATTGATGAAGAGTCACCGATCGTGGACAGAAAAAAGATAGAATCCTGTCACCATTTCATGTCATTATCCCTCTACTCTTAAATTATCAGAATATACCAACCCTTTGTCACTGAATCATGTTTCTCATATACCAACCCTGTTCGGTAAAAGATTGCTCCTGGTATCCTTCCTCAAACACTGTGTTATCATTCACATCAGGATCTGCAAATCTTGAAACATGTGGGAAAACATATTAATAACTTATGTAACTACGTCAATGGAATAGATGACCAAATCTGATTTTATAGTCAAACCTCTGATACTTAAAGCCACCACCCAAAATGCTCACTGAAGATTTGCTTGCTTAATATGGGAGGTGGTCACTAAGTGCATCAAACCACAGGAAATCCAAGTCCTGATTTACCACCAATATTTAGAGTGTGAACAGTCTCATATTTCTCTTCAAAGTCAGTCATGTGGTGAGCACCCACCGGCAAGAGGTACACTGTAGCAAAGCAGCAAAGCCACATGACACAAGAAAAGAAGAAGAAAAGACGGCTGCTCATAGTCAATACTGATCTCAATTATTTAAAGATATTTGTAGAATACAGTTTCTGAGTATAAGCAATGCAAAGTTGTTACTCAAGCCAAGGATCGGTACTCTAAAGAAAGGCAGCTGTAGGGAGCACAGAGCTATGAACATGATGAACATGTGAAAGTTAGGATGCCTCCAGCCTATTATTATTTTTTTATGCAAAAACTAAGATTTCTTAGTTGTTTAAGAGCAAAAGTGAGGCACCAGTAGGGGCCACTGGGCATCAATGATTTTCAAGGCTGTGCTCTAAGGAAAATTGAAGGGAGCCCAGTGCTCTGAATCTGTATAATCTAGGGTGCCCAGCATATGCTTTGTATGAAAAATCTGAGATTTTATGGTAAAATATCCCGTTTGTGTGATTTCTGTGGCTGTTGTTTAAAGATGCAAAAATATTTTAGTAATTTTTGTGCTTTCAATATATAGAAGGACTGTTTTTCAATTTCAGTAAACTGTAATAAGGATTTTTGGCATCTGTCTCCAGATTAACTGTCTGGTTACATATGAGGCCTAAGCATTTTCAACTTACGACTCCTTTTTTTTTTAACTGGGACTCATTGGTTCTGGACTGGGACTCATGATTTTTTGCAAGATGAGTCCAAGGACTCACCATAACTATTTGTAACAAAATCACTGGGCACTGCTACAGCCATGAGCACAGCCCTGCAGAGTGCTTTGTACATAAACCCTAGTTACTTTAGCACGTCCAGCAAACATTGAAAGAAAAAAGTTATAAAACATGACTTAAGAGAAAAAATGTCATCAATTGTCATAAATATAGCAACTGTTTCATGTTGCATTATATCCAAATTTAATAATAATTTTAATAAATAATGTATAAGTAATTTACCCACCTGCAATCAGTAATACTGAAGTCATCCATTTTATCAATAACAGTGATGTCAAAGTCAGTTGAACTTATTTTAACATTCCATGGATGTAACTTAGGAAAAGTCACAACTGTGTGGTCTAACACACTTTCATCTCCGAGTGCTGTGAAGAAGGATTCAGAAAAATCCTCTGTAGACTGTTCATGGTATTTTTCAGGTGAATCAATAATTGATTCACCTGATGCAATAATTGCAGCAGAACTAGGCTTTGATTTCTGAAGTTCCAGCTCCAGTAGGAACTTAACGCAGCCTTCAGAGTCATTTTCTCCTGACAAAGATGCCAAATCTAATGCATTATTGCCATCATCATCCGTCACATTAATATCTCCGCCATATCTGATCAGAATTTTCAAGTTGTGCAATCTACCCCAGAGGGCTGCAATATGTAAAGGGGTAAGCCCTTCTGAGGACTTGACATTAGTGTCTGATTCCTTAGCACAATATTCCAGAATCTTGGACGCATCTTGGCTCTCATAACCAGATATTAAGTGTAGAGCACTTAGGCCATCCCTCACTAGGGTGTCTGATCTTGCTCCTTTTGCAACGAGATCTCTTGCAAGCCTGCAAATAGATAGCTGCTTAGTCCTGAAGAATATCTATCCAACATTACATGTATCTTAGCAACTATTTTAGGGCTCTACAAGCATCAGCCCTGGCTACTTTCACAACACAGTTTCATACATATACTAAGTAAAAGAAAAAGACAAAACAAAACAAAACAGATAGGAAGTCAGAGATAGATGTTTAATATTTAGGCTTAGGTCCCAGTTGTACGGAAGTTGCTATCTAGCCGCCAGGCACAGTTGTTCACAATATAAAGTCACATACAGATATTTCTATCAAGATAAGGAAATGAGAAAAATTTAAATATGTACTTTTTATGACTTCCCATTTTATTCGAGGTATTTATGCCAATGAAATCGAAATAAAAGTATATCACATCAATGTTGTGATTAAAATGGCATTTAAAACAGCGTACGAACAGTATACAGATCACAATTCAGCAGCTGACATGATTGAAATCTATATTGTCTAACAAACTATTGATCGTTGTCTGAGGCCTGAATGTCTGTTTAATAATAAGTCGAGCTTGGAAATCCCTCCAAGAATCTAACTCTTAGTAACAGGAATCTCTGACAGAATTCATAGTAGCAGCCAGTTAGTTTTCACAACAGGATGCATGTCATCTCACGCACGCGGCCCGCATCTTACCTGTAATTTTCTCCTTCAATGGCCGAAAATAAATCCTCATCCATATAATGAAGTTAAAACTTAAAAATAAAAGAGGGTAAAAATAGGAAATCTTTGCTATAAAAGGTAAAAACAGCTATTAAAAACAATAAAACGCCAAGTAGCACTAAAGAGCCTTCAAAAGTGGCGCAAGTTTGTTGATGAAATTGGCGCCATGGTGAGTTCCCAGGATTCCGCGCAGACTTTTGTGTCACGCTAAACAGAAAGCAAAAAGCAAGTTTTCGAATTGAGGAAAATTGAACAAATGTAAAGCTGGCTTTAATTTTTAACATAGAAAAAGGAGTCTTTAAAAATTTATTTTTTTGCGTCTGAACTTCAAACTGTAATTTTTTTAAATTTTCTATTTTACGAAAGAACGTGACAGCAGGTGTGACATGGTCGACGAGAGACTGGGGAAGATAGAAATAAACGCTGTCGAAAAATACCGGTATGAGAATCCCGTGATTTTTCCTGGATTTCCATTCCACAATGTCGCCCCGTTCGATGTTGTATGAAATTTTGGGTTACTTGCTCGGTTATTCGATTGCTTTTTCGCCGCCCAGGTATTCTAAGTGCAACAGTAAAGATTTTAGACACGGGGGAACTGTCTGCGTTTGTTCCGATCAGTTCTGCGATTCGTTCACCTCGGGCGAGCCATTATCTGCTCAGGAGTATGCTGTGTACACGACTTCTAAAGCTGGAGATCGTTTCAATTTAACTACCGGAACGTTTAGCAAGACATTAGGCGTGAAATCAACTGAGACGGTCATCAAGTTAGCCGTGAATAAAAGCGTTACTTTTCAAAGCATTCTTGGCTTTGGAGGAGCCTTTACAGGTCAGTAATGGTTGGTTTACATTAAAGTGAAGCTATAGAAATCCTCAGCTTATTTAGAATAGCCGTGTTGTCAACTAGAAGAGCTATATAATAATATTATCATTTTTTATTAACCGCTGCCAAAGTGGCTGAGAAGAAACTCAGGGGCGGGGGGCGTGGGAAGGGGAGGAACTCTGTAGTTTGTAAGACCGTGAAGGGATGATTGAAAAGGAGGCAAAAAAAAAAACGAATTTTCTCACGTATGGAAGTCTACAACCGGCCAGCTGCATACAGCACGTGCACGCTACTAAACCATTCTTCCTGAGACTACAGCCAAAACATCTTAGTGGAGGAGAGCATAGCCTGTGTACAGACGTCCCCCCTCCCTAAGGAGAGCAAAGATGGCTATATTAGCGGGCTATGATTACCACAAAAAATCGATCCTTGGGGAAGCAAAGCCATCATATCTAGCTCAATACCATTACTTCATCCTTTTTCTTACACCTCAGTGGTGCTGAGGTCAATGAAATCATAGTTTCAATCAATTTCCTCCCCGATAGGTTTATGCCCTTGATGACTTTCCTCGTGTATTATTAATCTTGACTTATCCTAATCATGTGCCAACCATAAATGAATGATGTCAGTTGGTGAATTGCCTACATTGAAGTGGGATTACATTTTATTTATTGATAATGTTTTAGGGAGCTTTTTGTTTAACAGTCTTTCCAAGTAACACGATAAAGACATAAATCCGTAACCCTTATTTAGGGCTGGCCCCCTCAGGTGACAATCTTCTGTCACACCTAGGATCTTTTACTTTCTGCTATTTGCACCTTGATTTTCCTGCTCTAGAGTTATAGAATTCTTTGTCCTTAAATAATAGATACGATGCAATCAAAATCTTTAATGTGAATGCCCTCGTCATCAGTTTGTGAAAATAGCAGTATTTTATAAAATAGTATTGCTTCATTTTTATGTTGATTTATACTGTATTTGACATTCTCTTTAATGAAAGATGCTGCTTCAATCAATATACACAACATTAGTGACTCCCTAAAGGAGAAACTGCTAGATTCATATTTCTCTGACATGGGTATTGAGTACACCATTGGACGCATCCCCATGGCAAGTTGTGACTTTTCCACAAGACCATACTCTTACAACGACCATGAAGGTGACCTTGCAATGGCAAACTTTAGTCTGGCTCAGGAAGACTTGAAACTTAAGATACCATTGATATTGTATGCAAGAATGAAAAGTAAGAGAAACATTTTCATGTTTGGTAGTCCATGGTCAGCACCTGCTTGGATGAAAACAAATGACAAGATGACAGGGTTTGGTCAGTTAAAAGGCAAAACAGGGGACAAGTATCATAAAGCTTGGGCCATGTATTTTGCAAAGTTTCTGGAGGCATATAAGGAGAAAGGAGTAGACGTCCAGGCTGTTACCGTGCAAAATGAACCATCAGATGGATTTATTCCTTTGTAAGTCTCAATGCTTTTTGCAGAATTTTATAGACCTCTGAGACAGTAGACTAATATTAAACACATAATGACTGGTTCCAAGGGAATCAGTTAATTTCGTTTCCCGAGAATCTCAATGTTTTCTGAGACGGAGGGGGGGAAAATTTTGAGATTTGAGGTGATTTGCTATATACCTGGAAATTTTGAAGCTGGAAATTGATTAAACCATAATTGCTGTAACCATTGTCGTTCAACATTTCTGGGTAACAATGCCCTGTTACCCTCTGACGTCAGAGCCATGTTGCCTGCTCAGAGATTTTGGTGGGTAACAGTTTTATGGTTAGATG
The DNA here is from genome assembly GCA_942486035.1 of Porites lobata. Lineage (NCBI taxonomy): Eukaryota > Metazoa > Cnidaria > Anthozoa > Scleractinia > Poritidae > Porites > Porites lobata. The sequence continues at coordinate 4,786,871 of CALNXK010000004.1, forward strand.
TCATGTGACCTCAAAGTAACCAATGAGAGTGTGTGCAGTTGGGAAAAAATTGGGGCCTATAGGTGGGAAGGGGGGGGGGGCTTAATTATAAGTGGCAGTTTTATACAGGTAGTTGAAATGCAGTTTCAAAACTGTTACAGTTTAGATATTTGATAAAACACTCGCCATTGTGTTTGATGTGCAGCATGTACTCAATAGCCAGGCTAACCAATTTTGCACTCTGTACCAGTTTTAAGTTCCAGTGCATGGGATACACAGCTAAGATGGAGAGAGATTTCATCAAGGAAGACCTAGGACCAACTCTAGCGGCCAGAGGTCATGGTGATGTTAAAATTATCATGCTGGACGACCAGCGGATATTTTTGTCATCTTGGGCGGAAACCATCCTCAGCGATCCAGTGGCTGCTAAGTTTGTTTCCGGGATTGGTGTTCACTGGTATATGGATAAATTCGAACCTGCAACAGTTCTTACTGACACTCATAATAAGTAAGGATTAAATTTTAATGCAAGGATGTTTAAGTTTGATCAACTAATTTAGAAAAGTACACATAACACTTACATTGTACTTCACACGCCCTTGTCGGATACAGGTTGGCTGTAGTCAATCTCATCCCACAAAGGTGAATGTAATAATATTTTTAATTGTATCAGTCTTTGTCCTCACCCATGCAATTTCATTTAATTTTACAGAATGTCCTTTTTAATATTATGCAGTATTCAGGCTGTATGTCAGTCCAAGTTTGCTGCTGTCATATTATAGGCTCGATTTCTTCTGCTGTTGCGGATCCCTTCTAGCTGCTCGGACCATCTTGTTCCTTCCTTGGAGTCGCGCTCCTTTCTCAAACAGAGGCTGATAATCGAGCCTACTGCTGTCACTGTTGCACTTTTTTTAGTGGGTTATAATAGTTGATAATCAAGATCCAGTAAACTAATGAGAAAGCTTACAAATGCTTGATTAGTAACTTTTAAGACCGAAACCTAACGACTCACTCAGATTGCTAATTAAAAAAAGGTGTACCTGACAAAGTGGGCACAATACTTTTTTAAAACTAATCCCAAAGGCCATCCCTTCGCTCTCTCTCTCTCCCCTTGTTTTTTTCCTGCTCTCTAAATTCGCGGTGCACAGTCTACTATCTGAACGCCTGTACCTTGGCTCGGTGCATGTTTTAGACTTCGAGCGAGTGGAAAAAGTGTTTGAATTTTGTGACCAGTTCGGGGATAGACGTGTAACAAGGTACATTATGTGATTTATTTTGTTGTTTTGTATCTCGCACAGATTTCCAGATCACTTTATTCTTTCCACCGAAGCTTGTAACGATCCATTGACGTCCAAACCCCCAATTGTCAGCCTAGGAGACTGGTCACGAGGAAACAAGTATAGCCACAGCATCATTGAGGTACATTATGCATTTCATATTAAATTCGTTCTTTCGCTACCTCGATACCGCCTTTTAAGGCGGCCCACTTTAATTCACAAGATACGAAAAAGACTGACCCAGAGCTTGATGTTGTGCCACATTGTGAAGGGAATCAAATCCCTGATTTTATTTTGCTTTTGAGTCAGAGAAGATTCAAGAATGCCAGCTCAATCTGAATCTTGTGAATCCTCCTGAAGTGTATCAAGTCGACGTTATATTAAGCGGGATTAGTGGGTACCCTATCCTGTATTAAGCGGACCCCAGGTTCCATTTTAATAGTACTGAACGTCCGTGAGTACAAGATTTGACTGAAAGGTTTTTCGCGTCTTCTTAAAAAAATAGACACCTCGGAAAGTGTCATTGTATTTTTTTTTTACCAGAATAGTTAGCACTGTTATTTTTAGTGAAGGAGTTAAAACCCTATCCCGATCGCAAAATCATAAAACCTCTAACACTTGATAACTTGTTTTCGCCATTCTCGCTAGGTAGTAGAATGACGACGGCTATTACGTTTTCCCGCCAAAATGACGATGGTTCACGCGCGCACACTACCATAGTATTTAGAAAATCTTGTACTCTTAGTCATCCTCGTCTTAAAATCTAAAATTTTTTAGATTTTGGGGGCCGCCCTCTTTCCTAGGTCACCTCTGTCCTATTTCCCCCTGACCTATTAAACGCGACGTTTCTACTATCTGAAAGCCTGGCACAGGCTAGTATTAAGTGGACACCCAGTAGTAAGCGAATCCCATATTAAGCGGACATCTTCTGTTAAGTAGAAGAATTATTTCAACGTTTCTTCCCATATTTCCTGAAAAACAAGCCTGCACTTTAGAGGCTACTTCTATGAAGTGAACATCAATGAACTGCAGTGTTCTCTCTATAAATTTTAGCTCAGTAGGGGGGGTTGGGGTCTTCGCGATCACGAAGGCTTTCATTTTCCAGCATCCTGTCAACCAACTGACCGAAAAGTATTTTCAACACCTCAAAACAAAGAATTTTTAGGAATGGAGGCTGCCTTTGCCACTAGGGTCAATTTAGTAACACGAGTCGTGGAAGTTGCGAACTTTTCCTGCTGGTAGAGAAAGTCAAAGAGTACTGACAATTGGGACAGAAACCCACGAAAAAAGTGTTAGCTTGCAGGACTCCGAAAGGTTTCAGTCAACATTTGAATAAAGTAATCTGAGAGAAGAGCTGTGTATACTTTTTGCCGGTTTTTTCGTATTTACATCCTTTTCTTGTAAGAATCGGCTTGGATCACAACTTGCGTATGTTTTTAAACAACTTATTTAATTTTAGTAATACTTCAAGCAGTTGCAGGCTGTAAGAAGTGTTGCTTCAAGCGGTAAATTTTACCAGTTAACGCCTGATAAGGAGAACACCCTCGTCGAAGATGTCCGCTTAATACAAGGTTTACTGCATGTATTCTGTTATTAAATTCAAATGCTTAGTGACCCTTCTATTAGTAGCCTATTATGCATGTTTACGTCATTTCACCATCCACAGGTGACCCATAACTCACAATACGAGGAAAGGGTGCTAAGTAACACCCTTTCCTCGTAACGTACGTTTGGGGCGCCTGTACACCATCAAGCCTCGTTTGTGAACAAAATTGTTCGCTCATATATAGTTTTTCGCGAGTATACCAAACTGGGAATTCCTTGCTGATATGCTTCGCAAGATTTCGCTTCCAGATCGGGTGGTCTGACGATCTTAACTTATTGAGGTTGACTCAAAATAAGACTTTGGTTCGTCTCCTGAAAAGTTCGACGTTTTTTTGACTTAGCTGCTTAGACAGTTTACTTAACGACCAGAACAAAAAGTTACTTGTAATAAACAAAAATTGTTTTTGTGAGAAGGAAGACTAAATTTGCAACTGTTTGTCCTATACGTCAATAGATGCGGTTATCTTAAAACTTTAAGCAAAGTATTTTTCATCGCTTTTCGAATTTCTCTGAGTCTCCACGAATAAAGCAAAGGATTTAAAGAAGAGTTTATGTACACAAATGTCCAAGAAATCTCGAATGCAAACGAGAGGGAATATCTCCTTTTTAAGAAGGGAAATACGACAGCTAACGACATGTACGGTAGATAACAAAGAAGTAAAATAAAATACACGTAGAACATTGTAAGAGATAACTTTCTTAATCGCAAAATGTTGAGAAGTCCTGCATTGGGTGTCGAAGCCTGTTCATGTTGTTGTTGTGTCCATATTTGTCGCTTGTGCCGTTGAACTACGCGGTAAATCTTCCAGTACATTGTTGCATTCACAATGAAGCTGGCAAGAGCAATGACGGCTCCGGCAAATTCATCATATGAAGGAAACCACACTGTCGCGGAACAAATTAGGATCGAAGCCAGAAAGAGAACAACTAGAAACCAAGATACGCGCCGGACCGTGATAACTTGATTGTACCGCAAATGAAGACGCAAGGCGAGGAACCTGTCTATGCTAAGGAAAGTGACGGTCAACAGAGAAAATGAACACAGAACAGCCGACACGGCGATCACCGACGATACAAGAGTGCCACGGTTTCCGCTTAATGTTTTGTAGTCTTGAAATCTCCAAGAAATGTACAATGGTTGAACGAATAGTCCGACGCAGAAATCGGATAAGGACAGACTAATTAAGAAGACATTCGAGGGCGTGAGCATAGACGGACTCCTGATAAAGGATGCTAGAATCAACAAATTTCCAGCGATAGCCAGCATCGAAAATGGAATATTACACGCCGCGTTGACGATGTAAGGAAGTGCTTCGGTTCCCATCCCTTCCAATATTCAAGTTGGCTTAAATTTCTCTTGATCGAAAAAGAGACCCTCACGTCCGTTGAAGAGGAAATTAATGGCAAAACAACTTTTCTCACAAATCAAAAACTGTCTTGATTCTGTCTACGATGTCTTTGCACAGTGAGTCACCTGCATGCAAAATAAACTTGAGAGCACTTGTTGGGTACGATATACTCCCTGTGTAATTAAGAGTTTTTCAACTTGTCATCCCTTCTACTTTGTAAAATAAGTCGGCTCAACGTTTCTTTCCTCGTCCACGCTCAAAGATGGGTTTCATTTAGCACTGCATGGACAACACTCTCACGTTAGTACGTTGTACAGTCCAGATATTAAAGCGAGATATTTTCATGAATTGTCAACGGAAAGCTTCAATAGGATTGCCAACTTGTAAAAGGATCAGCTGGGAATTTCAACAAAGAAAAATCAATTTGCACCAGGAGGTGTATAAGTGTATTTATAGCTTCCACTGTCCCCCGCAGCTGTATGCAAATGCGTAAACTTGTTTGCTGTTTCTGTAAAACCCACCAGTTATATTTGCTATAAAGGACACATGTCGAACTGTAATACTAAGATTTATGATTGACCTCTTAAGGCGAAAATCAAAACTCATTACGTGTCTAAAACATCTCCCTTTTTGCTCACAGACGGAAGTGCAGCTTTTTGTTCGAAACCGCGTTGCTTTACTTTCTATTCTTTGTTGCATGTGTCATTCCCCGTAAATTAAGCGTTTTTTACTGAGTTGTCTTGTGCATATCCCCATTTCTCAGTTTGACCCTTAACAAACGTTCAAGCAGTAGAATTTCAGTCAGGTTCTGACACGCGCGAAAAGCAATTATCACAAAAATATTTGTCCGTCAAGAATGTTTTGTTCGTTTTTTTGGGGTGAAGACTTGAAAAAGAATCATAAAAAGTCGTAATCTTGTAATCTCTCACTAAGTTAATTGATTGATTGGCGTTTCAGACAGAAGCAGGCAATTTATTGTGTGTATGGTAAGAGCTTTTGGAAATGAGTGATCAGTGATCGCGGTGGTAGTGTTTTCATCTCGAGCAACTGAAAAACACCCGATAAATATCTAGGCTTATAACTTAATTCGTTGCGTTTTGGGGAGATGATCGGCCACTCTAACTTTTGCTTCTATGCACGAAATTCTATGATGTTATCATTCCAGGACTGAAACCTTATTTGCAGAACTTACACAGTTCTATTTAAATCTTAAGTTTTAAAAAGTGAAATTTGGTTTTCTGCCTTTATACCAGAACTACGAGGCCTATAACCTTGATTATTCCGGATATCACAAAAACCTCATCCTCCAATAATAATTGTTATATTATAGCTTTGTTTTGAAGAAAGTAATGACAAACACACTGTCTTCCGGAAGACAATTTGACCTTGCTCTTGGAAATCATGCACTGCACTTAGTCTAACTCACAGCCTACAGATTAGTCAGATGTAACTTAAACTAGCACATAACAAACTAATCTGCAGGTTGCGCTGATTAACAAAATTAGCTGTAGGCCCCTAGCCAATGAGAAGACATACAATGAGTAAAATGTATAATCATAACTATAACAAAATTGTCAAATCTGATTGGCTATCAACTGCCCTGATTTCAGCCGTAATTGGACAGTTTAATAGGACAGTACGCGTCATGCCTAAGTAACTGGACAGTACGCGCCATCACGAGCGCGCTTAAATGGCTTTTTTTTTTTCACTACTAGCAAAACAAAATTTCGAATTTCTTGTGTTTTGATTTAAAAAATAGCCTATTATATCACAAATTTTGTTAATGTTATGATTAATTGGTGACAGAACTTCGTGTCGTCCAATTCGGTCTGTAATCATACTCGTGATTAAACAAATCGGACCGCCGATACGCGTTCGTCCGATTTTGTTAATCACTCGTATGAACACAGACCGAATTGTACTCCACTCAGTCCTGTTACCATTATTAATAACATCACTGTGTAGTGTTATCGGGGGTCTGCAAGTCGAGACTTAACTGTATTATTTGCTTAAGTAATGACCCTTTCAGGATTATAGGCGAGAGGCAAGATCGATAACGTTGTTGATACCGTTTTCTTTTTGACCCAGGACTTGTCAAACTGGTCTACCGGGTGGGTGGACTGGAACCTAGCACTGAACATGGAAGGAGGCCCAAACTGGGTCAAGAACTTTGTTGATTCGCCGATTATAGTTGACGCTGAGAATGGATTATTCTACAAACAGGTAAAGTAAAGACACCCATTTTTGTGCCAAAGAAAGAACAGTTTGTTCACAATTTATCTCGCCTCATCCAAAGGCTAGGCATGCGCAGCCAACATACTCAAGGTACCGTAAAACGAGCCACAGAAACGTGCAACTTGCTTTGCAACATCGCTGCAAAACGAGTTGAAAACCAATGTTACGCGTTTTACTAACCACGAATCAAGCCTGTCTTGCAAAAATTAAGTTGTTGCAATATGTAGAGAGTAGATCTACGTTTTGAACATAATCTCTACACACTGTGGCGCGTTTTACCGACCAGGGCAAACTTGTTTTGCAGGCTCCCGGTGGACAAGTTTTACAGCCCGCGTAATTGTATCCAATCAGAAGTCAGTATTCACACAACTTGTAACAACCAGATTTGTTGCAAGAGGTAAAACGCCCAACATCGCCATTCAACTAGTTTTGCAGCAATGTGGCAAAACAAGTTGCACGTTTTTGTTGCCCGATTTACCCGGTAGCCTCAGTTCACCGATGACTTTAGAATTCAAGCAATCCCACACGGCAAACATGAAAATCAGTTACTTTTCTTAACTTAATCTTTGTAACTGGTGTTTTTACTATGTCTAAAGAAGTATTATTTACTGGGCAAGTGTTAGACCCCTAGGCAGTGGCGGGGTGTGTGTGTGTGTGGGGGGGTGGGGGGGGGGGGGAGTGGGGATGGCTTATTTTAGAGTTAGAGTTTGCAGGGGCTAAAATGGGGGTGGCAAACCATGGTAATTCATGTCATTTTTTCAAAAGCAAACACAGTTACTTAACTTACACCCAACCTTTGAGTTTAAACAACCAGTGTAAAATCATTGAATACAGTAACATTTGTCTGCAAAGAATTACTGCTATATATACATACTTTAATGTTTTTTTTTAGGATATTTGCCTAATTTCAAACCAAGAGTGGCTGGGTATTAGTCCGTTTATTTTGGGATAAACCACGTTGATCATGATGTTTAATGGGCCTATATTGAAAGAGATACAGCTTTTCAAAAAACTCCAAAATTAACTAGGAAATATATAAACGTCCAGACAGTGTGTCTGGCAATCCTTATACATGTATCTTGTATAAAGTTTCAAGTTTTTAAATGGCTATTTTTTGTTCAATATTGGCCCGATAGACACCAAACTTGAGATTTTTTCTAACCTACATGTGCTCTTTCTTATTATGTAGCCCTCCTTGGTTTGAAATGAGGCAATAACTCGGCAATAACATTTCAAATGGTGACAATTGGGGGGTGGAGGGGGGCTCATCAGAAAGATAACAATGTACTTATCTATTTTTATTTTATTTGCAGCCGATGTTCTATCACCTTGGTCACTTTAGCAAGTTTGTACCTGCAGGCTCAAAGAGAATCCAAGTAACTGCAAATGAACAGTCATCACTACAGTTCATAGGCTTTACAACACCAAGCCCTTATGCTTCCACAGTTGTCGTGGTGCTAAACACTAGTGACCAAGAAATTGCATTGGAGATTCACGATGAAGACCTAGGGGTTATCAGAGAGACAGTACCAGTATCATCTATTCAAACTTACATCTGGTAAAATGTACCACTTCAGTCTACAGAGGAGATAGAGTTAAGTTTTTTGAGTTATGATCTAAAGAGGAAAGACAATATCTGCAAAGAATTCATGACAAACTGGATCTATTTTCAATTGGTGAAATGGCATCAGGGAACTATTATGAAGACGTAGGAATTATCAGAGAGACAATACCAGCGTCATCCACTCAAACTTAAATCTGGTAAAACATACCAGTTAAACCAGTTTTTTTTATTGTATGATCTAAATTGAAAAGACAATATCTGAATAGAAGTCATGAAATGTTAATGAAGATAGCTTTGGAGTCCTACGAATATTTCTACAATGATGTCTGTCAAGATAAAGCTTACATTTTGTGAGATACAGAGGATTTATTTAAAAAAAGAATTTTTTTTACACATGGTAAGGAACATGGCAAGAGATCTGAAGACATTTTGGCAGTGAAATGATACAAGTATTTAATAATATTTTTAATAATTTTCATAACAGTGAGGAAAAATGTTAAATATTAAAATTATTAATTTGTATTAGATTCTGGCTTTCACAGTCCCATGTACCATTAATTAAATGTTTAGGGAATTGAAAGTTCTGACAGTGTCTGACACATTTAGCTACTTTTTAGGTAGCTTTTCAAAAGTTTGTTGTTGTTTTTTTACAAAAAAGGTGCTTGCAAAAGTAGAAACATTTAGATCAAAATTTGCCATAAAAGAATAATCTTGTATGCATTACTGTTAGGGGAAATAATAAATAATTATTCTGAAAATCATTTTAATTAAAAAAAAGTTTGCAGTGATCACATATCATTGTCCAGCAATTTTTCAGAGCCTGATAGTTCATCATCGCCATAATCATCATCATCATCGTCATCATCACCACTTGAAAAGGAATTTGATTTGGTACTTAAACCATTGTGTGGTTCAGCATTTTTAGAAGTAGAGTTCTCCGTGGCATCCACACCATTTCCGTTTTCACGATGCCGAAAGAATGTTCCTGTGAAGAAAAAATGGGATCCTTGTTTTAGCATACACTTTTTTTAAAATTCAAAACACAGATTTGGAATTTGGTTCCTAACTTTAAATTCATCACTGTGAAGAAATATTTACTGCCCATACAGGGTGGCTACCTATTTTGGTCTTGAAAGAATCTGAGAACTCAATTTGTTTGGAAGTTTGTTTCACTGTTTATTAGCAGTTTCCAGTCCCGGCCGCCTAGCACCCTATGCAGCGAAGCAAAATTGCAGCCACAATTTTATCTAAGAATTTTGTGATCGCTAAGAAAGTGAAAGTCTATGATTCTCTCTGAACACGCTTTAAAAGAAAATGACGTTAAACTTATTGTTATAGAGTTTCTTAGCACTCTTGAATCTGCGACATCTTGGTTAGACATTCATGAGTGCTATGTATGAGGTTGAAGTCGCAAGTTGGACAAGAGTGCAAGGGACAGTTTAATATTTTCTACAATTCAGCTGGTAAGTTACTCATTTGCTTGTCATGTCACTTGTAAGGTTAAGTATTTTGGGAAGGTAGTGAACTTTTTTCAGGGGAAGACAATGTTCTTTCATGTGTTTTGCGGCACTGTCGTTCCATGAACCAAACCAGTTGTATCAGCTGTGGATCACTGTGGATCACAAACACAATCAACGAAATCTTGTCACAAGGAGACAATAATTTGTTTCAAAGAACCCTAGACAATCTACTCAGCAGAATCCTTTTTAGCAGATAGCCTTCCTATTGTAGTTCACCAGAAGGGAAATGGAGCAACGAGGTACTACATGTACACATAAAAATGATATCAGACTCACTTCTTTCCCTTTCTGTCATTGCTTTTATTTCGTGCTGTAACATACTGTCTTCATGTGCTTTTTCTGCTGAACTGGGTTCAGATCTACAAACGAATACACACTCAGTTAGCTGATTTTGCTACTATCTCCCTTTTGCCCTTCACTCCTTATGGTATGAAAAAAATCACAAAAGTAAAATCCAATTTTATTTGTGTTCAATACTACAAAATAATTTATAGCAACATGCAAAAGTTCTACCTAAGATAGTAACCTGGATAAACTTTTCAGATCAATAGGCTCTATACAGTAATGGAGACTCGACCCTATGTAAATGCCAGAATGTTAGTCATCAGGCCTAGAGACTTGAAGTGTGAAAAAACAAATTCAAACTTGAGAAATTACATGTGTGGGATTGGTTGACATATTCAGAAAGAACAAGCCCCCTTGCCAAAATGAGGCTTTTAGTGCCAATAGGCAGGATGATATAAGCACCTTTATGTGCTGATGACTTCATACATTTCCTTATAAAATGGGCTTGGATTATAACATGTATGATCCAGGCCTACGCTACAGTGTAACCAGTCCCATAAAGTCACAAATTTAGTTTTTCTGACGTCTTCATTTCACTTCTCTATTTTAATCAGTACGGTCTTATAGGTGGATTTTTATCGCAGTGCTTGTCAATTTTAAAAATTCTTACTTTGCCACTATTTCCTGGGGCTTTCCACATTTTTCGCACACCTTTTCCTGTTGTGCGCATCTTGAACAAACAGTGTGGTATGCATGCTTTATTGTCTTCTGTTCACATCTCACACTGTAAGTGAATAACATTAATTTATAATGTCACCATTCATATGCATCCCTTTTCTCCTAGCTACCTAAGAGCCTGTACTGTATATTAAACAGTCATGGCAAGCATCGTGAAAATCTTAGCTAATCTCAGGGTCCTTTTAAGTGCAAGTGGGACAGAACAGCTGGATCTGATTATTTACATTTACAAGTTTTTTTGTAACACATCCAGGAAAAAAGGCATGGTACGTGTACAAAGCTCAGGTTAAGATCCCTGCTTCTAGCAATTTTTAGCTCTGGTCTCCACTGCAGGTAGCATTTTGTAGAAAACAAAATCCTTCGTCAAATTCCTTGATAATTGAAAATCTTGTTCTTGACTCTGTTTTGGTTGAGATGTACCTACTTAAGGTTGGGTTTTGCAGAAAATGATAACCTGCAATCTGGCGGTCCTTCTTCCCTTTTGTTTAGGAGACAAGGGGAAAATTAACCTGATACATTTACTTTATGTGTTGTTTGCCCGTAGTCCAGAATCTGGTCTTTTGTCTGATCGGTTGAAAAAGAAAAGATCCTTTAGAGCCCTGCACCGATTGGTTACAAACAACATAATTCACTTCTTGCTTTGTCAGCTTCGCGTTTTCATGACAGAATCCTGAGATGATCGCTTAAGGTTATTAAGCTACCTAGGTCTTAAAAAGAATAAATAATGCTTTTTTAGTGAATCAAGTCAATAATGCAGAGGAAAAAACCTTGACAGCTGATGAGGACAAGTTATTATTTGTCACTGGTTAAGGATATCCAATATTTCTTCTTCGAAGCTTTCTTGCTCGGACCAGGCAGAATTTACCTCAAAGAGCATTGTCTTTGATTTCCGACTGAGTTAAACTGCATTGTATAAAACAATAATTATTGACAATTTTTCAAACTGATGAAAGACCATGAAAGATTTGTTGCCACAAAATCAATTCCTGTACTTTTTAAAAGCCGCCTTGGTTGCAAACTGCTTGAATTTTCGGTAAAATCTGATATGATAACACAAATGTTGACAGATGCCTTAGTTAGGGGGCGGCAGACAACACATGGAGTGAATGTATCTACCTGATTGCAGATTAAGAAAATGAAGCCCCGTTGATAATTGCAGATCTTGATGTTCCTTACACAGATCTAGCTGAAATACATGTAGCTATATCAAGCTTTTTTCAAGTGATTTTGAGAGGGTCATCATTTTCCTTGGTTGTTTTCCACCCTCACCTTCCTTTTCTTGTCCAGAACAGTTAGTGGTATAGCATACCTATCCCACCACTGCCCCCCACTTCTCCCCAACCAGGACAATAATATCTAAGAAACTTTCCAGGAAATTGAAAACCAACATAACAGTACATGGGTTATGCCGCATTGTAAATTGCGAGCAATTCCACAGGATAGACAGAAGCAAACAAAAAAACAATGACCAGCTGATCAAGGAAAACTGAGAAGATGGCCACCTATCTCTAGTTCCCCTTCTACCCCTTTCGCTCTCTGCAAGTCCAAGCCTGACTTGACTGACTGAAAACAACCTGCTTGCACTTTAGTAGCCTGCATTGCAGAGGTAATCTAAACCTCTGCGAAGCAGCCCCAAAGTCCCAACAGCATTAAACAAATCACTACAAATGCCTTTTGAATTTCCCTTCAACCTGATTGGCATATTAACAAAGGCTTTTCTGAACAGGCCATTCATGAAATGTACTCAAATCCTGGTAGCCAGGTGGGGGCCCAGAACAAGGATTTCGGTGCTGTTTCGCAGCTGGACTTATCAAGAAGTTTAGTTCCGTCTGTGGAGCAGACTAGCAGTCTGCAATTAATAATAGAAAGTGTCATTGATTTTACTGGTAAGTAACCAGTGAAATCAATGGCAAATTATAAGGCCACTACTTATAAATTTAAGCATACCTACCACTTTTTAGGAGCGGTAAGAGGTTTGTACTTCTTGAATTTTTTCCTCCATTCAATGATCTCTCTGCATTTTGCGCAAACACCACCGACAATCAAACCGTTAATCTGCTTTGTTCCCTTGCTTGTGTCATAAAGATCATTCTTGAATGCTTTTGTATTTTGATATTTCTGTCCTTTCTTTGAGTTATTTCCCCTTCTTGTACTCATTTCTTTTATTTTTTGACCTGGTATTAAAGGCTTCAGCAGACTTTTTACCCAAAAAAACTGTCCTTTGCTCTTCCCTTCTGTCAGCGGTACCCTTTCTAAAAATCATGCCTAAGGGTTCTTTGCGCCTAAACTTTGCGTAATGACTGCTGACCAAATTCAAAATGGCGGAGGAGGAGGCATCACATCCAAAAGTTCTCATTTTTACTGCACCAATTTTATGCTTTAAAGAAAAAGCTCCAAACCTCACACGTAAAGGTGAGTTTTTAATTGGAACGGGAAAAATTCAGTCCTGGTAAAAATGGCTTCTTATCGATGGCACCATCGTCCTCTGGTCGTCGGAGGGAGAATTTTAGTTTGAAGTGAGTTATCGAGGGCTATTTAACGTAAAGACAAAAGAATAACTAATGCGACAAATTTGGAATGAGGTGACCTGAGGTGTACGGACCTTCCAACTAAACCATGCGAATCTGGAGTATTTGAAACAAATTCCCCAAAAACCTGGAGACCTCAAACGTGAAAGATTTCCAAAATATGTGTCAAATAAAACCCAAAAAGCAGATATTCTTATATTCTTTACGTCGATAGGACAATGAATAGCCAAATAAGGATGCCATAAGGCTTTCCCACAGACCTTAGCAAACCTATGATTTCTGGGAATTAGGATGGAATTGGACTCAGTAATATTTTCTGATTCACTGTGGAATTTTGAGGCTAAATAGACCTTGTCACGGTTTTCGACGCCATCTTGATGAGTAGGCAAACGCGTGAGAAATTACAGTGATGGCATGAGAATCTAATGTTGAATAATTTCGGTAGGACGGCTGTTCTGAAAGAAATACGATTTGTGAACTAAAGCTTCACTCTTAAGGATTCTCCTGAAAAAATTTGAGGGCGTTACGTGCGCTAGAAGACCTAGAACCACTTTTCAAAATTTTCAGCACATTTGTCTGTAATTTAAGTCGCGGGAAAATTACAGACAAATATATGGAAAATCTAAAGCAAGCCTCTGGAGAAATTTAAGCACAGGTACGCCCCCAAATTTTTTTAGGACAATCCTTTGCTTTGTAGCTTTAGTTTACAATAATTATTGATACTTTGTTCAGAACGGCCGTTTTACGGAAATTATTCGACATTAGATTCTCATACAAACACTGTAATTTCTCACACGTTTGCCTACTCGTCAAGATGGCATCGAAAACCGTGACAAGGTCTATAGTTAGGCTGTGAGTTAACTGCCCAAACCGTGAGAGTTGGAAGGACTGGGTTCCCTCTGTAGGTACCAAGGCACAGATTATGTACAACATAAGAAACAGTACAACCAAACAATATTAAAGCCCCCAGGAGAACTCTTGTTGGCTCCTTTGTTTCTTTTGTGATGATTCTACCTGCAGAAATACCTAAAGTCTATGTCTATTGCACTCTCATACATGTATACCAGCGCTCAATAGGTCTAGGTCTTTGTTTTGTTTTTGCCTCTCTGACTCTTGAAAAGCGTAAACAAATCTCCTTTTCTTGGTGTAACTGGGTCTCCTGGAAACCTTAAAGATTCACAATCAAGTGTAGATCATTTTTGACAGTCTGGAACTGTGTTATTTCGAAAACAGGCCTGTTCAAATTCCTATTACATTAGCCCAATGTTCTTCCCAAAGTTTTTCCAGTAATGCAGAGTTTTTCGTTATTCTTGGTGCAGCATTACAGGACAATAAGGTTTGTAGAAATCATGGTGTTTTTTGGAACCTCCCCCAATAAGGTTTGTAGAAATCTTGATGTTTTTTGGAACCTCCCGCCCACCCTTAACACACCATGTGGACATGTTATAAGATGTTCATGGGCTGAAAACATTGCAACTTTGCCTGCAATGAATCCTACCCTCTTTTTTGCCCCCTGTATCACTGTGGCTGCAAACTAGGCTGTTTATTTATATATCTTCTCATGTCTGAAATCCCCTCTGATATGAATCTAATATTTTCATCTGAAATGTAGGTAGCAAGATCTGTTGGAGTAAAACAACTTTAAAACAAAGTGGGAAAGCATTTGTGCGGTGTGAGCAGCAATTTTCCAGCAACAAAGATGATGACCTCACTGAAGAGAGTGACCTAAGGCTTGAATATGAACCATTAGCAGTTCAGGAGTCTGTCTGTTTATACCTGGAAAGTGAATTTAAAAACACTGAACACACTTCACAGCCAACTGAGTCATCTTCATTTGGGTTTGAAACAGGGTGTCATGTAGCTCACAGTGAGAATGTTGATGCTGGAAATCTGCAGAGAGAGTTTGAAGACATAAGATGTGCAAGTCAAAGACTCCTCATTGAAAATGGTGCACGAAGTTCAAGCATGTCTAGTGATGAGGATAAAAAAGCGATCAAAAGGAAGTTTGATGCTCTTGGCGGTTTTGATTGTGATACTGATACACATCAGTTGACAATGGAGGATGTTTACACCCAAGAAAAATTCCCCTCTTCTTCATCAAGTGAG
Source organism: Porites lobata (assembly GCA_942486035.1). Taxonomy (NCBI): domain Eukaryota; kingdom Metazoa; phylum Cnidaria; class Anthozoa; order Scleractinia; family Poritidae; genus Porites; species Porites lobata. The sequence continues at coordinate 4,802,057 of CALNXK010000004.1, forward strand.
ACATGTAATCCAATTCACAAAGAAGATACCACAACAGAGACTACTGCAGAAGTGAGCTCTAGTGTCAAACAAAGTGTTAACCCTGCTCGGGAACTTGGAAATAATGCTGTACCAAAAGTTTGTAACACATTAACTGCATTCAAAGACTGTAATGTAGAAAATGCTCTGGTTAACATTCTGTTTGTTGTTATCCAAGTGAATGACACCCGCGAAGTGCAAATAAAATCAGGCGCCAGTGCTGGAACATTTGTAGCTGTGTCTTCAGTTCTAGTTGCTGATGAATCAAAGCCATGTTTCAAACTTACACTTTGGAGAGAAGCCTCCAGGTGGACTGAAAAGATAATGCCTGGGGATTTTGCTGTTGCTACGTCAATTAAGATTGGAAAATGGCGCAGTGAATTTGTTGGGCAGACAACTTTTAACTCAGGTTTCTATAATCTGCATCGACCGAGAAGACTTCTATCCAACATTTGCCGAAAGTTAGTTTCACAGGAGAGATTTAATGCCCTTGCCAAATGGGTTAGAACAGAGCACCCTTACTTCTTTGGAGCTTCTACTCTAAAGAGGAAAGTTGAATTTACTGAAATTGCTCAGATGCTTGACAACACCTTGGTTCACTTCAGAGCTAAACTGATAAGTATTCATGACTCCTCCCCTTCATCAAGTACCTATCATTTTGGTGGTCAACAGCTGACCAAAATTATAGCAGGTAAGTTTCTTGTAACATTTTAGCTCATGTTTGAGTTTATGCAGGGACCCAGTTGTTCAAAGGCTGGATGGCACTATCCACCAGATAAATTTCTATCTAGTGGATATTGCAGTAGTTTCCCCAATACTTATCCACAGGATAGTGATTTATCTGTGGATAGTTGCTTGTACACTTGCTGTGCAAACTGGCTTCACATTATGAACCCCTAGCAACCTATCAAACTTGCTTCACTTGTTCAAATGGTGGATAACACTGTCGTATGGATAATCCACTATCCTCTGGATAGTACATTTTGGTTTTCCTAGCACTCATCCACTGGAGATTGATTTATCCAATGGATAGTTCATTACAACATTTTGAACTACATGTACTACCACAGGGTCCAGAGGAGATGTGTTTGTCGTTAAAACATCAAAACCCGTCAAAAACCTCTGAAAAAATGGGTTATTTTGATCCCGTTACAATTTCGTTACACATTCTATATACCACAAACCAAGAGACTGAGGGCTCGCAATATTGGCTTACAGTATATAATATGGAAAGGCTGTTTTTTTAACTTGACACTTCGTGCCTCAGTCACCCTTTGGGCAATGTGCTGTGCACCAGCGAGTATTTGGCTTGTTGATTTTCAAAATGGCGAACAACAAAGTCAATCAGGGTCAGATAAGAAGCGAAGTAATTCATTTATTTACACGAAACTCTTCTGGACCCTGTGGTACTACCCACAAGTAGACAACAAGTACATGTAGAGGGGAAAGGGGACTAGGAAGGAACAAATAAAGTGGACAGAACTTAGAGAGAAGTGAGAGTAAAAGGGAGGGTATTACTGTGACTCACAGAAAGCACAGCATGAAAGGAGAGCAAGAACGCCCCTGGGGAATCAAGTCAAGAAGTGGACACTATCTCACTTCACCTTTTTAGGGGCTGGAGGCGATTATAACAATCCAGGCAATTGTGTGATGTGGAGACTTCAGTTTCAGATCCAGGCCATTATAATCATAGCCTGATCCTCAGACGCCTGAGGTCATTCGCGGTTCCTTCACTTCCCACCTTCTTGAGGGAAGAGAAGGGACTGCGAACGACCTCAGACATCTGAGAATCAGGCTATTATAATCACCCCAGTCAATTTGGATTTTCCTGTATTGCATCAGAGGTGTTTCCTTAATTATCTTCTTGATTGTCTTAGCACAATGATTTTGAGATGATTACTGGAAATGATCGAGATGATTGGGATAGATAAATAAAGACTGAGCCTAAAGGTTGCTAAATATGCCAATTACACATCTCCCATAATGCGCCTTATTTGCCCCCCCCAAAAAAATTTGCATAAGCATTTTTTCAATTTCACTTGGGATGGCTGTAATACCCAGGAGAAATTAAGAAAAGGTTATGCAATTTTTGGGGGTGGGGCAAATGAAGTGCATTTGGGAGGGGGCAAATAGGGATCCATTATGGGAGACTCCCTACCCCTTAGTTTTTACCAAACTGAGGCATATGTTGATAAAAAATTTTTTTGTAGAAACCCTCCCTCAAGGTCTTTTGACCCCCCAACCCCGCCCCCCTATCTGAATGTCTGGATCTACCACTGGTATGCTGATAAATTGCGCAAAACACTCCCTCCGTTTTGACCCTTTATCAGATACTTTTTATACCCCACCTTTCAAGTTTCTTATGTGATAGATGATGATTGTTTCTTTCTTTTTTTTAATGCAAAGTCTTAGAAGAGCGACCGGGCGAAAAGATACAACTATTTCTATGGGGCAGACAAGCGGCTTGGATGAACCAACTAAGAGAGGGAATGGGGAGAGTCTGGGAGTTCCATTACCTCACGGCCAAGTACAACACTGATGCTGGATGCGTCTCACTGCACTCGAACCCGAGATCAACAAAGGTGAAACTTCCGGTGAACGACAAAAACGCCTCCTCTCTTATGTTACGTTTTGATGAAACTGCCAAGCCAACAAAAACATTTGCGAACGTACACGATCTGCTGGAATCCAAATTTACTGGCTTAGCAGAACTGGAAGCGGAAATAACTTCGTTGCAGTTTCACTGTAAGGATGAAGTCGTTGTTGTAGACGAAACTGTGCCCTCGACAGAGACACTGAAGAAGGCGATTGACAAATTAGTGTTCATCGGTTGCGGCTCGTGCTCTCGGGCTCTTGTGCAAGATAAAAACGGTGTTTACTGTCAATGTTCACATTGTGTTGTGGCAAATCCCAGTTACCAGTACACTACAAAATATTACTACAAGCCGCTGACCTTGGTCCTTGGCGACTCCCGTACGTCCTTACAAGTGGAAGCATTCGGTTGCGTCATTTCGCGCCTTTTTTATGACTTTCCCGCCAAAATGTTAGTCCAATCAGCGGCGAAAGGGTTATCAGATGACAAGAGTTTTGTCGATAGTTTTGTTACTTTCATTAAAGCTCTTGTAAAGAACCCTAAATGCAAGGTTACAGTTGCCTGTCACCTGACTGTAGATGAAAATAGCTTCATTGAGGATAGAACTTTCACTCTTCAGCAAATTGAGTTAATGCGATAAGGATTTGGAAAATAAATTTTCACGTCAATTCATTCAGTCTTGAAAATATTATTTTGTCCAGAAGCTACCAACTCGGGCGGTTTGTTGCCGCACTGCTCGCCAAAAAACTAAAATTCCAGCAAATTTCGAGCAAAAACTAAAATTCCAGTTAAAAGAGAAAACAGACTGGACCAATCACAAAGGAAAAAATGTTGGCTCGGCAAAATTGAACCCCATAAAAAGTAAAGCCGGTGCCATATGGTATTTCCTTGCAGAGAAAAGTCGCTGGATCGAATGTCTGAAAAATCGGATCACTTATAGATACTCGATAATGCTTCTTCGGTACTCCCTCTGACAGGATCAGATTGGTCACGTGTCTTTGCGTAACATGTAGCGACACGTCTCACTGATAGACAGTGCCTCAACCAATCATCATCTCCCTATTGAACCAGAAGGTCAACCGATTAGAGAGTGTTGGAAATCGAGACTTTAATATAACTCTCAGACTTACTTTCATTATGGTACAAGCGGTCGATCTCTTTTTACAGTGTACGGATCATTTACCGTGAACTAAATGGCGAACTCTTGGATTAAACGCTGTCGCATCTTATCTGGTGACGTATGAAAAGATATTTGCATAATTGTTCATTCCAGGCAAATTCTACGACTGCGCATGCGCAGTTGCTTTTTGCTTAAAAACCACCGAAATTGGCGTAGATTACCGTGCAGGGTAATAGATGTGAACGGCACAACACTTGCTTGTATCGCGAGATGGTAAAGCTTTTACTTTGGGGAGCCATAGAGTTTCCCAAAATAAACTTCAAATGAAATCCAAAAATTGCTCAGACTAATTGCCCAGACGACAGCGGGGCGTAATTTGCCAAAATTAAATTTAACATTCTTTCCGCACATCAAGCATTCTTGCTAGCTTTTCTTTGAGCCTAGTGCATGAACTAAGAGTGACTTGGATAACACTCTTAGAAAACCGTGAGGGAAGGGGCACAGAGGGAGTACGTCCCGTACCTTGTTTTCGCGACTCCCGTCCCATTTTTCTTGGCTTCCTTCCCTCAGCCCTTTTTGACTGCGAGACATTAAGCATTGTTGCGAATTTTCTCCCTAGTTCTCCCACTTCCTCCTTTTGAGAATTCCCACCTCCCGCTCTTTCCCGCTCCCACCTCCCGCAGCGTCCCTTCCCCTAATTTCCCGGCCTCCAACCCCCCTGTCCCCACTCCCCACACAGAACGCTCAGGTTCATCTCGATAGCATCCCACATCATAGAACGATAAGGAAGTCAATGAACGCCATGTAAGTCTACCGACTTTTAATCTTTACACGACAGAACCAGACTCAAAATCATTCCGATACTGAAGAGGTAATTTATTGCGTTTTAAATTATAATTATCTTAGAACAACTAAAATGACTTCAAATTTAGAACATATTTCCATCTAAGGCAATGATAAATCTCCACCCTCTTGATATATTAACTATCCTTACACATTTCGGGCCAGAGAGGAAGAAGGGAAGCAAACAAAATTGTAATTTTTCTTTTTGCATATTACGTCTTTAAGAAGCATAGCAACGAATAAACGTTTTTCATTTTCTATTTATATTCTTCCGTTGATGCTTAGTAAATGCACTTTTGTTTAATTAATTTTAACTAGCCTGTGTAGCAGATACCCTTTTTCTTCCTTGCAAGATCAGTTATTCGGAAAGAGTAAAGGATCTTGCCGAAATAAAAGGCCTCTGCTTGCACAGTGGATGTAATTTAAAACCTCAAATAATTTTCAGTGTCTGGAAGGTAAGTTAAGAGATATAGGAAATATAATTTTGTTGTCTATTTTTTCACTCAAATTAAAATACAGGGAAGTTGTAAAGTAAAGAAATTATTGATTACAATGTCGGTTGACAATATTTTCAGGTCTTGAAACCCACGCTTTCAGAACGATGAATGTATCCCAGTTAAAAAAAAATAACAGTAAAAAGTAAAAACCAAGGTAATACAATAACAAGCAGTTCAACTCAAGAAACGAATATGGCCTGAGTGTCAATGCATTTTCTTGTGTGTTGGTTTTCAAAAACATAGTAGGTCTGTGAAATCAAATCTGGAAAAAAAAAATATTTAAAAAAACTAGTTGTTTATTGTTTCTCTTAACAAAACTATTTGACTAATCGGACGGATATGTCAGAAGTCCCTTTAGAAACAGGGGCACCCAACGACAATTTTCGGAAGAATATCTGTTCGGAAGACTATTTTAGATCTAGAATTTTCGAAACATTTGTTGTAAAATTTCTTGCTTGCCTGCCTCTCCTAGGATTTTCGAACATCTAAAAAATGGTATAATTGCCCATTTTTAACGGATTTTTACCCTAAAAAGATCACCTAGAATTTTCGGGAGCCCTTTTTCTGGCTGAAATTTTAGAAAAGGTAAGTTTTGATCCCTATAATTTTCGGATCACTAGACTTTCAGCTAGGAAATCCGAACAGATGAAAAATTTTTAGGGGATAAAAATATGCCTATATCTACCGTTTAAATACTAAAATACGTTTAACAATGCTATGTTTAAGTGGTTTTGAACTATATTCCCGTTGGGTGCCCCTGTAGAAAGCCTAACTAATGTATTCGAATAATCTTTTGAATTTTATAACATAAATTTTCGCTGTACTTTTTTAAAAGGCATTACCGGTAAATAAAATAAAGATATTAAAAATAACATGGCAAAAACGATCAGTGGAAATTTTTGGAGAAACAGATCGACTAACAGCGGTAATTTTTTCCCTTAGAAATCTGATTGATAATTAAACAAACAACGGTATGAAATGCTTAGAGAAATGCTGTATACCATTTAGTCAGTTCAATTGCACGAGACTTGATGTAATGGTTTCAGAAAGAAAGAAAATAAAAATCTACAATCTACATCTATTGACCTTTTTAGCTTGTAAGTCTTGTTTCCCAATTCAGCGCACGTGATGTTCTCCGGGGAATTTGCCTTTAGTCTTTTCATAAATTACCTACAAATTCCGAAAATAAGCCCCTCCAAATATAAGCCCCCCAAACTCTCGACGCAAAAAAACCCTCCGTTAAATCGCCCTTCCAAATATAAGCCCCCGGGGGTTTGTACTTGGAAAACAAAGACTGTACAGTAACACATAAACTTTTGCATTTGCCAAAGTACTTTTACTTGTGCCAAATGAACTCTTGGTTTAGATTTCCTCGCTCCGTATAGACAAAGTACTGGCATGGCTGAGTTTTAGTAAGTTCTACGTCCTTAAGGCGAGTTTCAGTAAAAACGTTCCGCAAACTACTGACATAAATTTACTTCGAACTATAAGCTAGCCCAATCGATTTTGGGACGTAAATTTCCCTCCCAGTATAAGCCTAACCGACTTTGAAAAGCAAATTTCCCACCGTATAAGCCCCTCAAAAAACGCCTTGGAAAAAAATAAGCCCCGGGGCTTATTTTCGGAATTTTACGGTATCCACCATATGCTCGTGGATGCATATGCATAGGACGACATTTAAAAGAAACAGTTCTCTGGGGTACCATCACGCAGTCTCAGCTAAAAAGCTAAAAAGTCTAATGCCAAAAAGGGCACAGTTTTTAGTTTTTTATTAGCCCGGGGTTAATTCTTCTTTCCCAATCTTCTTATAGGGGAGAATAAAAGCGAACAAAGGTCCCTAAATGTGCTATATTCATTTCTCTTTCACCAAAAATTATAATGAAAGGGTGCCTGGAACGACACCCCAAGTGACCTCTGTTAAGTAACTAGATTCTCCTTTCAATTTACCTTGTATATTTTTGTGAATCAAAGACAGAATTTGGTATTTGATCAAGACCCACTTTAGGCTTTATTTCATCCTCTCTTCACTTATAAATTATTTTACTTGTCTATTACAATTACCAGTGTTATCCAAATTTAAGTCATCTTCTGACTCACTCTGCAATTTGAGTCTGTGAATGAAATAATTTGCCACTGAGGAAAAGTCATGACGTATTGTGTACAGTAGCAAATTATCTTTAAGAAAGTACCTGTGGCATCTTTTTAACTCACAGTAGAAAGCAACTATCTGTGCTAACTTGTAACAGTGTCAATGGATTGTTAATAATAACTATCATTTAAATAACTATGACTGTGAATTAATATTACATAACCACTGCATTTTCCATGAGAGAATCAGCACAAGCTTTTAATCTGTCTCTAAATTGCCCTGCTAGTGTTCTTGCAGCTAGAGTAAGAATCTGTCGTTTGGAGGAACCTGAAGGGAAAACAGCAAAAATCAATGATAACAAGATCAGTGATAATTAATGGAACATTAACCAATATGAATAATAGCATTGCGCGCAGTTACTACTTTATAGACCCGAAACTCAGACAAACTGTAAAATAAGAGTGGCGTTTCCTCACTTTTGTCTGACTTTTGCCATTAAAAAGTCATGTTTGTCTGTCTGACAAAAATCAGACAAAAATTGCAAATTAGTCACTTTGACGTCATTCGCGTGCTACGCTATTGGTTGCCAGTTGTTGTTGTTGTTTTTTTTGTTACCTTTTTTCATTTCCTTCATTAACCAAATATATACACATCCTTACTACTTAAATTACATGTAAACTTTTACCAAATTGTTTTACATTTTGTACCGTATATGATGAATGGTGACAGACTGGTCTTTGGAAATTAATTTTTTTCTGATATTTCTTTGTAAGGCATGTCACTAGAAACACAGTGCCATTTGACAATAGAGACCTTAGGTTTAGATTGAAGGACAAGAACCACTACTAGTACAAGATTTAAATGAAAGGTTTTTTTGGGTATTCTCACAAAATAGACCCCCCAGAAAGCTTCATTGTATGTTTGATTCACCAGAAAAGTTAGCACTGTTATCTTTATTGCAAAAGGTTAAGCCCTCTCCCAATTGCAAAATGATAAGACTTCAAACATTTTGATAACTTGTTTCCACCTTTCCAACATTCTCGCTAAAACTCCCAGTAGAATGACGACGGCTATCAAGTTTTCCCACCAAAATGACCCTTGCTCAAATGCAAACCCTATTAAGGTCTCTAATGTGTCATATAACTCAAGAGTGGGCAATAGTTGAGTTACATGATTAGAGAGCTTTAGATCCTAAGACAAGTAGGACAGCGAGTACAAGATTTTCTCAGTACTAAGTAGTGCTCGTGCGTTAAACAGCATTCACAGCATTATTTTGGTGGGAAAATGTGGTAGCCATTGATCACTCTTCTACGAGTTTTAGCAGGAATGTCAAAGTGGCAGAAACAGGTTATGAAATGTTAGAATTTTTATCATTTTGCAATCAGGAGAGGATGTAACCTCCTTCACTAAAGGCAACAGTGCAAACTTTTCTAGTGAAAAATGGTAAAATGAAGCTTTCCGGGGAGTCTATATTTTGAGAATATGCGAAAAAGCTTTAAGTCAAATCTCGTACTTGCTGTTGTACTTGTCTTAGAATCTAAAGGTCTCTTTTATGTTCTCTCTACCAACAGGGCAGTTGGCACCGACTGGGATAGTTACAGCTACTGTAGAAAAGACAGTGAAATGCCCCATCATATGGGACTTTTTCAGACTATTTAGTAGCCTTAGGGCCTGTTTACATGGAGGTAGGGGACCCCAGGCAGGTGAGGTAGCCCACCTGTCCATAATATAATCTCTCGTGTGGTCACCCCACCTATCAAGTAAACATGATAAAAAATGAGAGATCATATGGACAGGCAGGTTTCCCCACCTAAGCTGGTTACCACACCTACTTGGGGTCCCCTACCTCCATGCAAACAGGCCCTTGGTTACTATGTTAGTAGCCATAGTGAAAAAGTGGCTTACCCGAGAGTTTAGACTGCCAGTCACCATGTGCCTGTCCAGAACCTATAATGACTTCACCAAGAGTATATGACAAGCCAGACCATCTCAAGTTATAGTTTGATGGTGTACTCTCCTCTGCTTTAGAGATGTACAATTTGGGAATATGCACTGATTGTGAGAATGTTTCACATTCTAACTTTGAAGTTGGGTCACTCAGAGCTAGACATGTCAAGCCAAACCACCTAGCAAAAGAGAACAAATTCATTAAGTAGAGAGTAACTCTTTACATAACATAAGTAATGAGAAACTATACCCATAATTAATTAAGTTAGTCATAAAGAAAACAAAGACAAGTAAAAGGAGTAGAAAACCAGGTCTACACTGTATCACTCTGAAGTCTGGTACCCAACCAATAATTAGCTAATTATCATATGACTGGTTATGAGAGTGGGCAAGATAAGGAAAACCTGGACGTTCTGTTACCTGAGTGGCCAAGGTGAGCCAATCCTAAGAAAGGTTCATTTGGTCTTAGAAAAAATTATATTTAAATGGATCAATATACCTTTCTGCGAAACTGCCCACCTAACCCTCCCCTAAGCCAACATTTTGCCCTAAATGAGAAGTAAGTGTTAACGTTGGCTTAGGGGATGGGTAGGTGGGCAGTTTCCCAGAAATGTACTTGTATAATGATCTGAATAAATCTCTTATTGACCAAGCTTTTAGGTTAAGATGGCTGGATATTAACCTGTGGGCAAGAAGAAGCAAATCTTGTTTTCTGATTAGCTTCCTGAGCAGGCATGCTTAGGATTTCCTGCATTTGGCCATATAATACCTTATTCTCACTTAATTTCATGAGTATTTGCGATTTGGGGAAAATTGTGAAATTTAATACTCAGGAAATCTAAAAATCCCTAAAAATCCCTAGAAATCGTGAAATTAATTGCTCGCGAAAAATGGCTCAAGACTTTTTGCAAAATCAATTCTTGTGAAGCAAGTGAGAATAAGGCAATTAATTCATTAGCATGCGAGCAAGCTCACTGGGGTGCTCTAGTGGCAGGGCGGGAAAAGGAAGGAGAGCTTGCAACCACGTCTCTGGAGTTTGAATATCTACACCGAAAAAGTCGATGCGAAATGCTGATTGGCAGAGATGACATTAGTAATGATGTCATTACCCTTGGCATGTGATTTTCAATGTCTGTTTACATTCGTGCTTGTTTCCACTTGCGCTGATGGGCAAAAATCTGAAAGTTCAGTCGACGGGGAGAAAAAGGGGAATTGGAGGTGGAATTCAAATTCTGGAGATGTAGTTGCAAGCCCTCCTTCCTTTTCCCACCCTGCCGCCAGAGCAGCCTGGAGAGCTTGCTCGCAGACGATTATTTTGTTATTGAACAAGCCTCAACTCTATCTTGTTCCATAAGGAACAAAAAAATAACTTGACCAATAATATCCAGCCATTTTGACCTCACGCTTGGCGACATGCTTGATTAATAGCACAATCCATATGACCAGTCAGAGTAGTGAGAAGACTCTATACACACACTTACTTTCCAGGTAGAAGCTCACAAACCATTTCTTCAAAACCAATAATGACCTGGCCTTCAACGATTTTCTTTCCTCTTACTAAGTTTGCTATCCTGTGCTGGGCTCCCTTAACTCCGGCAGAGAATCCCACTGGTAAGGGAGCAATGCCTGACACAGATGAATGTGGCTGTATCACAACATGCTCAAACACCTGTAGGAAACCGTCCTTAATGGCTTCAACTGCCTCAGAATCATCAGTTGTAACAGCTATGTTTATAGATTGGTCCCTTCCACCTGTTAAAAACAAAGCATTGAATTTACTAAGATTAAAGTTTTCCATGGAGACATGATCACTTTGCAGTCTTATTGTGTCCATAACTAAAAATATAATTCTGAGGACCAGAAGCAAAATACTGTAGGACTCATAGGGCGGATTCAGTTGCAGTAAAGGCGTACAGCTGTTGCATTTGCCCGATGGACCTTTTTATGTTTTAAAGCCTACGAACAGTACAAAATCCATAGGGAAAAACAAGTTGTCTCACAGTGTGCAGATTAGAAATCCTTATACAAATGTTTTAAAGACTGCCAAAACTGTCAGTTAGAACTGTGCAATGTTTGGGAAGGGGTATGTGGCAGAGATGGCCAGGATTTTTGGCATGCACTTCTGTGAGCACAGAGATGACATACATGTACACACATTTAAACTCCTCGGCCATTCAAGAACACACCAACACCACTGTCCACAAATCAAGTCAGTATAAATGATGTTAACATTCTGACAAGGAAAGTGAAACTGGTTCCAAGGAAGACCAGGGAGACCCTTCAGATATGCCACAAGCACCTGGCCCTCAACAACAGCCAAAGCTACGACGTCATGCCAGGGTTGCTCAGTCCCTATAACAAGAGCACCACGATCACGTGACTCAATTAAGTCACCTTTGTCTAAGGGATACCATCAAAAATTAGTTTTAAAAATTACTGCAGAAAACAACCAAATCCTTACGTAAATAATCCTGCATTTCTGGGTCGAGTGTTGTGATTACACTTTCAACAGAAGTCTAAGAAAGGAAACAAAGAAAGAAAATCATCAAAATGTATTCAGCATAATACACAACTGTAAACTTTTTTAATTACCAAACATATGTTTATAAGCTTAAATAAGATTTAATATCGAAATAAACTAATAAGTTAAGCTTATGTTTTGTTTCAAGAATATTTTGAACAAACTTACCTTGGTCTTCTCAACGATATTTCGGCCCAGATTTTGCGTTGTCTGTAATCCAGCTGAAACAGCACTAGACATCCAGCTCCACATACTACCGATTTGATCATCCTCGCTCGTTTGACCCGAATTTTGTCTTTGCCACGTCGATAAAGAAGAAGATGAACCCAAATTTGTCTCATACGGGCTTTTCACAGTTGGGTTTTTTGGAGCATTAGATGAAGGGAGATCAGCCCTAATTTGCTGTTGAACAGGGCTTGTTACTCGACTTACAGGCTGAGAATTTACCGAAGATCCAGCTGATAAACTCGATGTGTTATCGGCAAGGGAAACAGGGGATGTTATCGTAGCAGTGGTCATTGTGCTGGGTGATGTAGAGTCAATTTTAACATATCCTTCTTCTTCTAAGGCGCTTTCTACCTCTTTGGTAATGTCCATATTAAAGAAAGAAACTTCTGAAGTCTTGAAAACCTCTCCTTGGTTATTGTATAGGGGCAAAATTAAAATTCACAGATAATTTTTATACGAAACACAACATCGAGTACAAACAGATTCCATTCACTTGTGACTGAACTCCATGGTAAGGCCTCGCTTCAGTGGAACGGAGCGGAGGAATGGAGACTATTTTCTTGAAAATCCCGCGGTCTCCCGCGGAACAGGAACAGATCGATCGAAAAGGAAAACTGCCAAAAAAAAAACAAAAGAGCTATAGCGGATAGTCTCTGGCCGTTCAAATTCTCCTCTTAAAAGTATGACCTTGTTGGAAAAGGATTTTTTTTGTTCATATTTTTCATTTTCCTTTTCCCCGTACTCGTTCCCCGCTCCCCGTCCCTCATTTTACGATAAACAACCAGTTGCTGTGTTCGCTTTCGTTTACACGTGCAATGGTGAGAGCCAATCGGGATACGCTTTTCTAATCACGAGGATGCTTTGCGGCGCTAAAATTCAAATTTAAAATTCAGTGATGATTTCACAGCACGTGAAAGAAGACGGGTTGCGAACAGTTCGGTCCGGGAGTTCGGTGAACTTTACCATAACATTTCTCTTCGCAACCTAGTTATTTTGACTTGTCTCATTACCTTGCACCCAAAAATCTGACGGTGAAAACAACTTTTGGATTAATTGATACAACAACAAGCCAGAAGGTAGGTAGAGGCTGTTTGCGGTTCAGTTATGTTGCAACTTGAAGTTACGGCTGACAAATTCCAAATAAAATAGCTTATAGTTTGATGTTTTTAATTGCTATGTTTGATAGTATTGTCAATAATGCAGATAACTGTTATCATTGCAGAAAGTACTATTGGAAATACACCGTGCAATTCAACTCAAAGCCGAGATAAAGCGGACCATGGAGATGGTTTCCAAACGTCTACACGTGACAGCGGCATGGGTAGAAGAAAAAGTCAACCTCCAAAAGGTAAAACATGCTCAGTATTTTTTTTTCAAATGAGTAACAGAAACTGTGCAAACTTAATGTTTTTTTTTTATTTTGTTGCTACAGTGAAACGCAGTCTTGCGGCCACCTCGATAATATATAATACAGTCAACTAGTTATTACAGCCGCTTTTTTTGGTCGCCTGGCGGAACGGCCATACATTTTCTTGTAAAAAAAAAAACCCTCCTTCATACGGTCACCCGTTAATACGGCCGAAATTTTTTTTGGCCCATTGGTGACCGTACGCGTATTAACGGGGTTCTACTGTATTTTATATAATTTCGTAAGGTAGGATAAAACGGTGGATGAATGTCTAAACAACCATTCAGTACCTTTGCTTAATTATCTTTAATTTCAGCATAATTTTCCAAAAGTAGTCTTAATGTTAACAACTTGAGAAATGAGTTGATTTTAAGACTCGAACGAAATTGTACTCTGCTTACACGTGGCAATCGTAGGAGGAAAGGGCAACAGTGGACACGCGAGGGCTCCGTCTTTTTCGTGGGGTGAGGGGTGGGGTTCGTAGTGTTAATCACGAACCTTCTTTATTATTTGGAGAAGGTAAAAGGCGATACAAATGCGAAAATGTTCCAAGACTTCTATCGATGATCAAGTTCTATAAGTAGCACAGAGTACCAACAAACTTGGAAGCAATCCCGTAATTAACAATAACGTGGTGAGCAGAGTCGAGCCTACCGTAAGTTGACAAGACAAGATTTTCTCACTGCTGCCACATGGACATTATTTCATGTACTAAGTGGTAGCTTAAAATATTCAAAAACAGTAAAATTAATTTATAATTCCTATGTCATTTAAGGACGGGTGTTTTTTTTTGAGAGATTCAAGTATGTACATGCATAGTGCTTTGAATGAGAAAGTTTGACGTTTTTGAAAGTTGGTTGCTTTTGGTAGAAGGTCGAGCACAGAGATTTGACTGTAGTTTAATAACGGGGAGGGGATATCTAGGAAAATGTCTTTGCCCAGATCACATCTTATTTCGTCAGTTTCTCGCTGTTATAAAAGTTTTCAAACATAAAGGTTACGAAAGGAAGGAAGAAGTCATCAGCCAAGGAAATTAAATATAATCTTTCTACAAATTACCTTTAGTTAGTTCTTAAATGTCATACAAATGTACTGGAAAGGGTTAGGAGAAGAAAGGTGTTGATGTTGAAGCCTGCTATTTTTTTGTAAAATAGGCTTTTATTTTTCTCCAGTTTTACGTTTTGATATAAAACCATTTCAGTTATTATTTCTTTCTTTACAATTTTCAGTCTTCCGACGTCTACGAGACGAGTTTTTATCAGGCGGACCACCAGACCAGACCATTTGCTCAGCAGACCATAAATCAGACCAGACTATTTTCCTCAGGCAGACCAATAGGTCAAACATCCTCTCAGACAGACCACCAGACCAGACCATTTTTCCTAGACAGTCCGCCAGACCAGACGGGCACCTTCATCTGACCAGCTACCAGTGAGCTTCAACTTTCCAAAGCCGTGACAATCAGCCTCCAGTCAGGATTCTAAGGACATCTTGTAATTCAGGTCAGGTGCACTCCTTATGGGTTGGGTCAAGGGAGGTTAATTTATAGAGCTCTGGATGAACCTTGCAAAGCATACTATCCACACACGTTCGGTTATAGAAGTCCCTGGACTTCGTTTGTTTTCGGCTTTAATTAATTGTAGTTAGATTAGCTAGCGGGGTTCCCTGGGCTGGTAAGGGCCTCCCCTTCCCTTTTTCCTAATTTGGGTTGCTTTGCAGGTACATGTATTCGGTCAGCGATAGGAGTTCGATTTTTTCTCCTGGAAGAGGTTCGGTTTTTATTCGACGTCTGCTCGGATTTTTTCGGATTCACTCCGTCGTTACGCCATCATCGTCTTCGCTTCAGTGTTCCGCTTAGCTGCGCCAAATTCAATTTATCTATTACACTTCAATTGACAGATGAGACGCTGGACAATTGAAGCTTTCATCCGCACGGTTCAATCAGACAAACACTACCTTAATGGAAATTTAGGAAACTAGAGATTACAGACCATTCAACTTCTGTAACGGGACCTGATTTGGCACCTCTTACAAGTTTAGTGGTTTCTCTAGTTACAGGTAGCTAATTAGTTAAGCCTCGCAAATCTGGGTCTACTTCACTTAAAACGACCAGAATATTAAGCTTGCGAACCGTAATATTGTATTCACTCACTTTCAAAGACAAAAAGTATAAAAACGGATCATATATAAATGAACGTTTCAACTTGGTATCAGCCACCAAATTTGTGAACGTGGAGTAGAGTATAGTGTAAATCAACAACATGGCCCGCGACCAGTCGTTTTTTGCCGTGAAGAGCTAACGACTTGTGGCAGGTTATCGCTGGGAATCATGGGACAATGCACACACCCTAAGTAGATCGTTTACAAATCGTAAGCGTAGGTAGTCTTCGAGACCAATTTACGACGACGCAGTTTCATCGCTGGAGGAGCAACATCAGCTCGGTTTCGCCACTTTTGATTCGAGAAAGAAACTGGGCCTAGTTGACCTTCGCAAAGACTTCTGGGACTCTCTCCAGGGACGGGGAAAAATTGGCCAATAGCTGACCGTCGCGTACCCAGTAACGATCCCAGAAACCATTGCGGGACGCATTTCGGCTCCAGGGTCCTTCTCAGTTCTAAAGTGGAGAATAGGCTGTTAGTAGAGTTAGTAGCCTGTGGGGTAGGTGCAAGACCAACATGGACCGCAGTTATATTTCAGGAACACGCTTGCGTAGGACACTCGTTTCTTCGTCTGTGAGTCCCTGAATATGCGCCCAATGATGCTCTTGTGTGTACATCACAGGTTATAGATAGATTTCTGAAGCTTACCAGGTTATGGGAAGTTCTCTCGTTATGGCATTATTAACACTACGACGACTGGGTTCGTCTTCTTGTCTATCTTGCCATTCGCGAGGATTCTCTCGTTAGGAAGCCCTGCATTGCAGTACGCAGGCACTGATCGTCTACAAATGGTAGGCGTAGGCAGTCTTCACGTCGATGATCCATTGATAGCGGCTGCTTCGTCCTGCAGGAGTTTTCAGCAGATTTATTCTTCTGTCACCTCTTGTGGTACGTCAAGCGGCCTGCGATCGGATCCTCTCCGGTACAAGATGCCTGTCCCATTGTACGATGATAGAAGAAGCCGGCGGAAGAAAGAAGAACAAAGATCGTCGAACGCCATAGAAAGTTAATGTAGTTAGTTAGGCAAGCGAGAAAGCTGCCATTGCGGCATTGAAAGAACAGGACTAGTCACCATGCGCAATCAAAGAACGATGGTGATGACGATGGGGATCTTGATTATACCCCTCGTTACTTCGGAGTACTCGCGAACTTCACCGACCTCGAAGAGCAAAGGACATGCTGGTTATTAGGCAAAAGGATAGTCAGAGGAGATATAAAATAGCAGTCAGTCACCTAAGAAAAGAGCTGTTTCAACTAGTATTGACGTCTGCTCAAGCTAGCGAAAAGAGAACAATTTCGCATGAAAAGATGTATTTCTGATACATTAGGTACAGGGTACGAGGAATTTTGCATAAGTTTACTTATATTGATACAAATTATAGCCTTAAAGGGCACATTTGGCCTGGAATCGTCTTAGGACTTCAATAATTGGTTGAGACAGCTACAATACTTAATTAACATTACGTGGCCGGCTGGACTTCATCGTCGTGACCGACACCGCCTTCTGATCAGGACAAGCAATACAACCACGCCCAACTATCCAGTGGCTCAGTACGTACACCTTCGCGGAGGAACGAGACCAGCGAGAACGAGCCCAGTGTTGCCGAAACCTGACAGAGTACAGCAGTCCATATAAGGTAGGGCTGATTCAAATGGTACAGCGCCTGTTAAAAGCTGTCGTCTACTAGGCAGATTTTCGTAGTAACGTTTGTCTCCATGGAAACGTTCGTTTCGCAAGCCAAATCGTGTGATGTGGGCTCAGTTTTAACAAACGTTGCACCATATGTATCAGCCTAAGTCTGACAATAAAACGTGGCAAAAGGTTAGTGAAACCATTTATTTTTATTTTAGCTAGCAAGCGATTGTTGAAATTCGACTCAATCTCCGATTCTTCGATTCGGCTTTCGGTCTTTCTCCGTATTTTTCTCGAAACGCTTTCAAGGCCATGGTATCGACAATATCTCGATAGCAGGCCACTAACGATTGCCCGCCGGCGAAAGGTCCAGTAAGCCCTGGGGTGTTTCATTCGAGGTGTCAAGTTTTATGGACATATGGACACTCCTTGGTTTTACTGGACCCTAAATTTTTCTTCTAGGAGCGCTTCCCATTAATTTATTAAACTCTGTAACTGTTTAATGGAATTAAATAAATGACACAAATTGCTTTTTTGTTGTTAGTGTGTTGCTTTCTTAATACGTAATTTAACTATCATGGTATTAAAGCTGTACTTAATAATATTTATAGTAGTTATACATTTGAGCAGCTGGTAAGGTTTATTCGTATCGCATTAAAATCAATAAAAATATAACAAAAAACAGTTGTCAGTGTGGTGTTTTTTCATGGTAACTATAGGATAATATATATTAGGTGACTAAACTATAAAATATACTAATAAAGCAGTTTTATTTCAGCAACACCAAACGTCAACGATTTTTCTTTTTTGCACTCTATATCGTCTTATTGTAACTGTTTAATGGAAGTAAATAAAAGACACAAATTGCTTGTTTGTCGTTAGTGTGTTTCTTTATTTAATACGTAATTTAACTATCATGGTAGTAAAGCTGTACTTAATAATATTTATAATAGTTATAAGGCTTATTCATATCACATTAAAATCAATAAAAATAAAACACAAAAACAGTTGTCCGTGTGGTGTTTTTTCATGGTAACTATAGGATAATATATATTAGGTGAATAAACTATAAAATATACTAATAAAGCAGTTTTATTTCAGCAACGTCAAACGTCGACGATTTTTCTTTTTTTCACTCTATGCCATCGTTCTGTCGGACTATGGTTCCGGAAGACTTTTTTGGGGGCGCGCCCTGTGGACGTACATCGCCTGCTACATGTCTATGTTTTGGCGCGTTGTCTCGAGATACCTCGATTTTTTCTTCTTTTTTTCCTGCGTTACTGAAGAAACGCTCAACACTTCTACTTATTCCGGTTGAAACAAGACTTAAGAGCTGGAAGAATGGCTAGATGAGTTCTAATTGAGTGTAACGTAGTTGAATTTTGGTGATCAATAAAGTTTATACAAAGTGGGTGCTAGAGTGCTTTTTTACTAACTTAAGATAAACTTAATGAATTTTGTTTCAGGAACTTGCGATTCAATGGCTAGTAGCAATATCTTTGCAATAAAACGAACACATTGTATTGTAATAATTTTAACTTAAGGATAAATAAAATTGCTCTCCAGAAAGCTGCGCATCCATGTGTTGTCTTAAACTACTAACGCGATAAAAAACCTAGAAAGTTGTATTTCAGGAACTTCGAACAGAATTTTTTTTCCAACCTATGGCTGCATCGCAGTGGACTATCAACCGTCCTGGGCGCGCCCCGTTTGGAACGTACAAGGCACCGTTTTTGGCGTATTCTATAAAGACGGTTCTTTCTAGATGTCTTCAAGAATATGACGACTGAAACCAGATTTGGATTGAAGAGAGACTTCGTGTGCCCAAGCTATGGTAAGGCAGATAAGTATGAAGTTATTGATGTTTAAGCATTCGTCTTATCTTTGCAGTTTTCAGGTCACACGTCCCAGGAGGTCAACGAAAATACCCTTTTTCTATTAAAGGCGTGACTCAAGAGAACTAATAAAATACCAATGTACTGTAAGTATAAAGGAATGGACGTCTTTAAATAATTTGGAGAGAAATTAAATACAGTTGACCATTGTCACGAGTTGCTCTATAACAATGTGGAAGAAATGGACCGTAATAGGAGCATTTGAAAGCGAACCACGGATAGGATTGATTATGGCAGCTGGGACATACTATTTATGAGGTCCCATTATGGCTCTTGATGGGCGCTAATCAAAACTATCGTCGAAATCATTTCGTTTCATACTAATTTGCCTTGTAAGCTATTCTTCATTGCAGATCGAATACTTTACGAGGGATGGCCTTGCTAAGAAATTCATTGCTTGAGGCGGGCTTTCGCAAGGGGTTACAGACTATGTCCTTTGCCTGGTCTCTGGTAAGCCTACATAGTCAAGTGGAACTAAAACACACGGATCACTCTTCTAACGAAGAATTGAGGATTATAAAAAACAATTTAACCACAGCATTACAGAATGGATTTTGTCCACCATTCTAGATTGGATAGGAATTTATTTTGTTGCTTTCAAAGGAGATGAAGAAAATTAACAAAAAACTCAACCCACATTTGATATTATTAAAATAGACCACCGGGATTCGAACCCAGGCCACATCAGTGGAAGGAGCGAGTGCACTCACCAGTGTGTTGCCTTAATCGCTTCTTGAGAGAAAAGTAATGGACGAATCGTTAATCGTGAATTATGATTATGTATGGCTTGTATCGTGAATTAATTGTTCTTAGAAGCATTACATTTAGGTGACAAAATCTCAGACGTCGAAAAACAGCAGTGATCCGGCAGTCATTTCTACCTGTTGCAAGCTTGTGAAAGAATTATGCTCACCTTACAAGGGTAAGTGATAGAACAGATGATCTTTTCCTATACAACGATGAAAACGATTGAAGAAAACCTAGGCTTTTGTAATGAGATTGACTTTATTTGGTCCCTTCATCTCTGTTCAAAGGATGGCGCTGTAGGAGTTTTTGCGCAATACGTGAACTGAAAAATTGAAAGAAAAAAGAATAAAAAGACGATGAATCCGAGCTAGGATGTTGGAAACAAAGTTATTCCATGATTGATTAATTAATGAATAAAGCTTAAGACCGAGGCTTTTGAATTGAACCTTATCTCATGCAAATTGCACGAAGGTGGGTATGTGGCCTTAGTGGGATTCAAACCCATGGCCTGCTGATGGGATGAAAGTTCATTGTAGTTATTTCTCAATTTTTTAGGTGCTTTCTTGCATTAAATTTTTTGTCATCAAAAGCATTGTGTTTAGGTCAAGAAATTCCAGACGTAGCTACTAAAAAAGCTTGACTTCAAGATGCTAAGACTTCGACCGTAATGTGAGAGATTGAATGAACCTGCAGTCCATCAGATCAGCGGAGGTAAGTGTTAGGACAGAAAAAATAATGTTACAAGGGTGAAGCTAGGGGACCCAGCATGCAAAATGCTTCAAAATTGACTGATTAGAGAATACAAGTTTTGCACATATGGGTAAATGGAGATTCAGTACTCGGTTGCAGAAAGGAAAATCCGATACTCCAATGAGAGTAAAGTTCGGCGATTAAGCCGGCATTGTCTTGAGATTAAACAATGACCAACTTATATAACTCCTACCAAGGGCTCTCATTTTTAAAAAGACAAATCAAATACATCCGTTTTTTTTATGAAGTTCAAGCCCACTACCTGCGAGGGGATACAACTTTGTTAGCTGATCTTTATTCCTTACTTGTTTACTAAATTCCTTGTTCTCGAGAGGTATCGTATTTGGTCGGAGAGTTTCGGATGTCATACCTGCTATCATGAAGTATCTACCTGCGAGATCTGTAAGAAGGTGTATGTGTTGAAAAGAACGCGCTCCAAGCAGAGGTTATCACCTGGATATGGTATCAACAGCTATTCACACGAATGAGAACGTTCAAGAAAAAGATGTCACCGTTACAGATAGAAAGAACGTGCCATGCAAAGGTAAGCGCTGGGATATATTATCGACAGCTATTTGCCAAAAAGGAGAACCTGCAATACAAGGAAATGATTGAAATCAGCCGCTGAAGCCTTGATAGAAGTCATCCCTATGGCCTTTGATTTATTTACTAGGATCCCCCCCAAATTCAGACAAGTTAATTATATAAAGAAGCGGAGGAAATACGAGGCTTTCGAAAGAAATTCTTTTCTTAATTCATGGAGTACTCAAAACTGCTTTACAAGAGGGCATATTGGTGAAACCTCGAACACTGTCGCGAACTTATCAAGGGGGGAAAAACCCTCCACACGATTTTCCATTCGTCGTTTTTAATGATTTTCTGGGCCAGAATCCTGTTCTTCAGAATATTTAGAAACCTGTTCAGAAAAAAAATTGATATGTCGATCGGTTGCTCTGGTTACTTAGATACGACGTCATAAATAGCATGACAAAAATGCGTTCTTTTTTCACAAATAAAAATGTTAAACTGTGACAAAAATAACAAAATACAATTTTTTTGTCGTGAGCAAAAAAAAGTAGTTTAGGCAAACCAATGTGAACAAACTGACAAAAAAGAAAATAATTCGGCGATGTTAAAAAGAACAACCTTAAGTTTAATGATCAAGCCAGTTCTACATAGTAAGATGACAAAAGGAATTGTGGTTGTAAATAAATCATTGCATCGAAGTAAAATTCAGTAAGTTGCCAATTTTTTGTTCTTGATTACATTTCTTAATCTTAGCACAATTAGCCCAAAGTTCAAGTTCCATTTCAGCTCATGAGACGAATGAGCTATACTTTGATGTTATTATACCATCGGAAGAAAAGACTGAATTTGCATTCAAATCCACTCAAAAACGATGCTCAAGTAAATGTCTTGTAACAGTAGCCGATCATGAGGTCATATTAATTTGCGTTCCTTTATGGGTTTAGGAGACCACGGTGAGATGAGTAGACGCAATTTTGCAATTTCATTTATTCACATTAAGCGCTGAAAATTCTAAGAATACTAAGTAGTTGACCCCTCGAGTGATTGAGCGTGGGAGAGGGGGAGGGGGCATTCCAGCTACGGGTTCCCCTCCCCCCTGCCCTCATATGAAGTTTCACTTTTCTTGTTAATGAAATTCTGCATGTTTGCAAATAACAAATAAAATGGGTGCATCTGCTGACAAATTAAGTTGAAGGGTCGAGTGCAGAAGAATCCTTTTGTTCATATCGGCCATTTTTCAGGTCGGCGCTTGAGACCCGGGACGGTGTTATATCGTATTGCATTATGGGACTTTTTCTGGAAGTAACCGCTTCTCTTACTGGCAATTACGAGGTTTCAGAGTAAACAGGTTCAGAATCAGTCCCCCGGAAATGCCCCATAGTGCAATTCAAAACAACTTCCATCCAGTCTCACTCACTACCTTGAAAATGGCCTCTTGGTCATATGGTCATATATTTAAGCTTTACAAGGATGTTTCTGTACTATGGCTCTTCAACTAGCGCGCAAGAATTGCGAACTCGTCTTGTCGCAAGAAGTACTTTTCCTAACTTCAGTAATAGCTTCATACTTAACCTCCACGACAAAATTCATATCAGTAATGTAAAGATCGACATAACATTTTCTTGAGCTCAATTTTGAGTGGCTACAAGAGAGGGAACGTTTTCCGGCGATAAATGAGGAATTGAAAATTAAAATTCTCTTTTCGAGGGCTTGATACTATGGGCTAATTATGCAATCTCTAGGTTAACAAAGCGGGCAAAAACTTTCGATTTGAGCCATATGGAATGGTTAACGTTTGCCAGTTTTAGATTTATCAGATGGAGATTACAAATTAATCATTTTCGTACTTAAATTTAAGATTTGTTATGAGTTAGCAGTTTGCTCTTTTTAGCGTTATTCGTTACCTTTCTAAACGGAAAAATGCAAAATGTCTCATTTTTGTTTGAATAATGTCTCGACCTCAAATGTCAATTTTGATGTTATATCTCGTAACCATAGCAACTCACTGACTCGAATTTTTTTTTCAAGTAACTCTGGGGTAAATGAAGAGCAGTTTCGACTCAAAATCGACTTGAAAAACAAACAAACAAACAAAAACGGAGAACGTTTTCTTGGGAAGGAGGGAGTGAAGAGGGGGGTGGTGAAGATTGCGGTATCCATCCTCAATCTTTTCAGTATGCTTGAGGTAAGAGAGAATTTAAAATCGGAAGAACTGACTATTTAGAAAAATCGAAGGTAAAAGAGAAGAGATGTATATAACCAGAAACCCATAAGTTTGAGTTTCTGATATAACCCATCTTTTATCACAGTGCTTGTACTGTAATGCTTGTATTATATTGCTCGTTGTCAGTAGCATTGCTTTTTGGAAAGAAGATCTGAGAAGAACTGAATTGAAGAAGAACGTAGCGGCCCTACCTGGCAGGCGCAAGGAGATGACGAAGTAGCGGTTGGGAAAGGGACTCAGTGTCCAATGATCTAGTTAAATACTCGCTTGCATGCATTTAATTCTTCTACTCCTCGTTTTCTAGTATTTTTCTCATTTAGGTCTGGAAGCCTCTTATTTCTTAGCGTGATGTCAGTACCTGTGATAGATAGAAGGATTTACTATGGCCACGTTAAACAGAGGTTAGTACCAGAAAAGATGTAATGCCAGTTTTGTATAAAGTTGTGAATCGTTGTATCCCCAGCAACTTGCAAGAAAACTGAGACTCAGGGGAAATCGCTTGTTGCATGATGGGATTGACTGACGCCTGGTTTAAGATAATTTAGATGATCTCTACAGAATTAAGGATCGGGTCCATATTGGTCAATTATCCATTTATCAGTTCACTTAAATTCCTTCACAAAAGCTGTCTACATATTTTCTAGTTACGGTTGCAAACTAAACAAAAACTAAAAGTACAACTGAACCTCAATTCAATCCTATGCAGTTAAATCGGTTTACCAAGGACATTTTCTTGGTGTGAATTCAAGATAACGTTTACAGACACGTGTCTCTTTCATTGGGGTCCGTCAATGGATCTTCAAAGCTATGTGACTGTTCTCAAATGCTTTACGAAAACATTGTGAAAAATTCGGCGAAGAAATGATTGTAAGGACCAAAACTGAAGGAAAAATAGAAAAGAGAATTAAGACATCTATCTTTTTTTTCAACAGCTAGCAGGAAAGACGCACAAAACTAAGGACTGCCCAAGCTGTTAGGAGTAAAGGAGTGAAGGCCCGATCCAGTCGCCCATCCTGCATACAAGACCCTAAACTAGTTGAAACTATTGCATATCTAGGATAATAAAAAAACAAGGAAAGCTGAAGTCGCAAATTTAAATATTTAATATATTGTAGAAACCTTAAATTTTTATTAAATGTGAAATCGCAGAGAAAAACTGAAGAACCAGAGCAGTATGGGCTCGTTTGTGAAATAAGAAACTTAATATCAACGGGTTCGCAAAGGTAGTTTTTTCTCACTTGCCATTTCTCCGCTCAAGAACAATTAGTCTTGTTCATAAATTCGTTTTTGGATATGATGATTGAGTTAATTCCAAGGGATACAAAGTTTGTCTGCGATTTCACATAAACTTGAATAGGAATGATGTAGTCCTCTTTGTGTCGCAATAATATTCTCTGAAAAGGCTTTAACCTGAAAAGATTTGTAATTTTTCGAAAAGTCATGTAAGAGTGCAAAAGTAATTGACTAAAGTCGCTTAAAATTTTTTTTTATTGAAAAAGTAAAGCTCAAAATGTCAGCTCAGTGGTAGACCGCAGCTTGATTTCCAGTTCAACCAAAACGAGGTGCGAATTATTTGAATGATTTTTTTGTACCTGAAACTTCTAAATTAAGAATTAATGCTTCTGCATAAATCTTACAGCTTAACACCTAACATAACCAGCTATAACGTTCTAATCACTAATTTTTTAGAGGTTTCAGGTACCTTTAAAGAAAAAAATATACATTTGGCTTGGAAAAGACGAAAAGGACGGAACTTAAAACTGGGGTCTCCCTGACCGACACTAAGCGTCCGAAACCGGGGCGTGGGAGGGGGGCTTAGGAGGAAAATTTTTCCCCCTCCCCCTCCAGCGTCTTGAACTTTCAACGAGTAGCAAAAATTGTAAGTCTTGTTGCTTTCAAACCTTCATAGCATCAAAAATTTCTATCTGCTGGATCAGTTCGGCAAAACAAAAAACTAGTCTAAGGTGAATTCAGTCTAGCCACTTCATTTATTTGTTATGAAAATGGACCTGTTAGAAGAGGTTTGCGATGGACCACTGTCGAACGCAAGATGGTATTTCCAAACTTGGCCGTGTTTATCTTTGTTCGTCGACAATTTTGTAAATGTTTGGAGCTTGTAGTATAAGTTTATAGTACAGATATGCTTAGGCTTGATTTCTTGTTATTAAAAGAACAGTCTTTTAGTTTGTAATAAAGTACCCTCAGTATTTAGGACGTGAAAGAACTGTGAATTTGTCTGAAAGAATAAATTAATATTTTGTTTGAAATTTTCAATTTTAGAGAGACTTTGCTGTTTAATAAATTTCTTGTAATTAATAATAGTTGTTTGATTCATACATATTGTGATTATTTTTTTCCCGAAAACTGATTGGGACGGCTGTCAGTGAGTCGTGAGCTTTAGATCTAACTCGACTTCCTAAGATCCCCCTATCCGGAAGTACGCTTTCCTCCGTCTCCCCCTCCCAAAAAGTGAGTTCCCAGGGAGGAAAATTAAATAGAGGAATGAATATAATAACGGCCGTATTTGGCGTCTGCTTTTCAGTTAGTTCGCGCTTGTAATCTTTCAATGCAGTTAAGATAAGAGTAAAAATTTACAGTTGCTGTCTTTCCAAGGCTGTGTTCACACTAAACCGGATGGCTTTTGCGCCGACAAGAATTAAAACCATACCGAATAGCAGGGTTTCTTCTGTTCTAGTGACTTCGGAGCGATTTCTTTAACGGACCGAAGCTGCGCTGCGCCGCGCTGATCTCTAAAGTGGAGAGTCGCAAAGCAGATAGGAGATCACACTATAGCGAATAGTTTTTCCAAGTGGGCACGAAAAGTTGTCCCGCATAGTGTAAGCAATTAGCCTTAAGATATTACAGTTATGGAGTTGCGCTCATGCGATCAATGTCACTATCATGACTGTAAGTCGCCGTCTTGGTCGAAAAACAAACAGCACTAAAGCTGATGGAGATAAAAATTGTTAGTTACGACAACATGTTAGATTTCCAACATTCCAGTGATACTTCTTTCTTTCTAGGATGACAAATGACACGTTCAAAAGTAAAGTTCGTTAATCTTCGCAGTCGTGTGCAAAAAGTTAATTGACATGCGAGATGTGCACGCGCGCTTGGTAAAAGATCACCGCCCATATATTGCACTGGAAAAATTAGCCGTTGATCCTGAGCGGAGAAAATATTCCGAATTTAAAGATGTGCTTTGTCTCCTCGTACTATCGGACCTCGTTTTTCACTAATCTTGACTATAACGCCACAACTTGCGCAGCAACTGGAGGTAGGTAAGAACAAAAACTAAAGTTTTCAGCATATTTGAAAAATCAAACTGTTTGCAAGTAGTGTTTTTCCTCAAAAATGTGTTGTCGCACAATCTATGGAAATATATAATCGAAGAAAATCAAAAGCACTGTGCGGGATTGATTTAGCAGAGTCAGCGGATGTTGCATCCTAATCCCGGAGTGTTTTTGGAAACTTGTCTTTGTTATACCTCGGTAACGAAAAACATCTTTATATTTAAACGACTCTACTGCCGTTCAGTGATGACGAAGAAAAAAGAATCACGCGCGCTGCGTTCCAAATTCCATAAATGACGTGATAATTATTATGACGTATCAATGGAAGTTTCAAACTTTCTTGCAAAGTAGCGAGATGGTTTTTGCTTCTTTTTGGGTCGGCTACATTGCTGCAAACAAACTTTGGAGATTCTGTTTTCACCCAAGGGTGCCTACAGCAGTTAAAGTGATACCTCAACATAGGTAGTTCAGGTTTTTTACCGTTAATTTCAGCTACAGAAAATTTTGTTTGCGCGGGATGCCTTATCAAGCTTTAGCAAAAAGATACAAGAAAATTTAACCACCATTTGAAAATGATTGTTCTTCTCAAATTCAGTTTTTTCCCTTTTTATTTAGAGAAAAGACAGACTTGATGTTTTCATTTTAGTAGTATTTTTTATGAACTTTTAAGGCCTTTTTTCCGTTGAATAACTTTTTTTTATTTTTTTGAGACGCACTTGGGAAAATTGTTGACAGTCGGTTGGCATGGTACCGAGAGAGGACGTCACAGTGTAGTCATAACTTGAGCACGAGCCAGCAAAATTTCGTTTTCCGAACTTTAAGCTTGCAAGAGTTAATTTTGCGGATGATCTTTAAGTTTGCAGGGGTTTCAATTTTGCGGATGGACAATTTTTTGCACTTTGCGAGAACCATGCATTTTTTAGCGATTTCGGATTTTCTCACAAGGAATCAAATAATTTGTACGCTTCTTAGCCGATGCGTTGAAAATTATTGCCTTTATCGGAGTCAGTTCATTGAAATTGTGATCAAATTTATGCGGAGGCTTTCTTTTTGCGGTCATGTGCGAAATAGAACTCACCAAAAGATGGTCTCATTTACACAAATATTGACATCTCTAACAGTACACGTTAGAAAATTACAAAATCATAATTAGCTTTTATTATGGCTAAGCCAAAAAAATATATTTATTTACTTTTTTTAGGATCAAGGACAGCCAATTTAGTATGCATCGGAAGACAGATCAACCGCAACAAATGGTAATAACAATGGTTTTACGTAAAAATTAATTGATAGATGTATAAACTCTTCCTTTTATATCTATTGTATCTACTTCGCATGTGCGAGCAATCTCTTTCTTAAAGCCCCCTTTAACTTTGTTCAGTGGACAACGGACAGGGAAACGTGTCTGCGGGCACGAGATTGATGATGATTAATTCATGGGCTATAACTTTTTTTAGGTAGATGTTAATTATTAGCAGTGTAAGGGTCTTTTTAGCTGAATAAAGATAACGTAGCAATTTCTTTAGTCAAGAAGCATTGACTGGCCTCAGTTGTTCAAACATCAGCCGGACAGGGCTATACACCACCGGATAAATCACTATCCTGCGAATAAGTATTAAGTCATCCATTGGATAGAGATTTATCCAGTGCATAGCGTTTACTAATCCTTTAACAAATAGGGCCTGATGATTAAAAGGTATTACAAATTATCGGAGAGGTTAGGTTGCGTCTTGGAGTAATAGAAATCAATACTGATAGCAAAATAGTCAATTCAATGGTAAATGGTTTTAAAGAGTCGGTAGCTCGAAACAGTCCCACTAGCCAGGATTCTTGGAGAGGGAGGGGGGCACTCCCCATAATGGCTTATACGGGATCAAAGATTAGGGAATTCATGTGTTGAAGGGTATGAAAGGGTAGGGGAAATTAACAAGTAACAATTATTTAAAGAGAGAATGAAATTGAATTTTTCAAAAAGATGAGCCTTCTGGCTAAATAATTCAATTTATTAAACGTTACACGAGAATGAAAAAACGACTTGCCTTTTTAGTGATTTATTCAGACTTGTTAAGTAGGTATGTGAAAAAGGGTACCTTCTTGCAATGAAAGGTATTTCTGTCAAAACGGCATATCTAAAGGGTAAGGGGCTGAACCTCGGAGGGGAGCCTCCCCGTATAAGACTTTGGTGAGAAACCCCCTGCCTCCTGCTGGCCATGATTAGCGGTCACGACCGGGAATCGAACCCAAAACCTCAGGTCTTGCATAGGTCAATCCTTGCTCTTAAAGAAAAATGTAGCTTACTAAATAGGGAATACATGTGAAAAGGGGTACTATTTTGCAATGGAAGTTGGAAAACTCTTTTCTGTCAAAAATGGTATATAAAAGGGACGGAGCTTCCCCGTATAAAAATTAGTTGAGAAGCCCTCCCACCCCCCCATCCCACCAGGATAAGAGGTAACATCCGGAAATCGAACACGAGACCTCTTGAAAAACACCTTACAAGGCTATTGACTTTTAATTTCACAGGTTCCTACCCTAGCACCTGAAGATGTGATGGCTGAAAAATTGGCAGCTGAAGTAATAAGCAGCAGTTTAAGAGAGGTTGCTGAAATCGTTTTAAAAGAAGAGGTTGTCCCTGTTGTCGCACATGAGGTCGGTGAAGCGAGAGAGAAAAACAGCGCTGTAAAATTGATACCTGACTTTGCGATCGAGTTAGAAAGTGTACGTAGGGCGACCGAGGTACTCATACGGGAAGAACTTCTAAATGTGATCGCTGAAGACTTGGCAGCGAAAGTAATTACAAGCAGTTTAAGAGAATTGGAAAGCGTCTCTTTGGTTGAAGACATTGCATCTGAGGCAGAGAAAATAATCCCAGAGGCCACCTGCGAATCGACTGATAGTGTGATCGAGCCTGAATCTGAAGATCCCGAGTTGCATAGAAGCGTCAAAGAAACCTTGAGTGACGTCACTAGGCCTAGTGACGATGACAAGCTCAGCAACAAAGCCCATGAGTGCTTTTTAGAATGGGAAACCGTCAGTGCAGTTCAACCAGAAATTGCCTTGGAGTTTGAAAATGTAACTGCAGTCACTGAGATATGTTTACAAGAAGAGATTGTCTCTGTTGTCGCACACGAGGTCGGTGAAGCGAAAAAGAAAAACAGCGCTGTAAAATTGGTACCCGACTTTGCAATCGAGTTAGAAAGTTTACGTGGGGTGACTGAGGTACTCGGACAAGAAGAACTTATAAATGTGATCGCTAAAGACTTGGCGGCAGACGTAATTACCAGCAGTTTAAGAGAATTGGAAAGCGTCAATTTGGTTGAAGAAATTGCATCTGAGGCAGAGGCAATCCAGGCCGTTGTATGCGAATTGACTGATAGTGTGATCGAGCTTGAGTCTGAGGATCCAGTGATGGATGAAGTCAGTGAAACTTCGGTTGACCTTCTTGTTGACAAACTCAGCGGTGCAGTGGAAGGGAGTGAGTGCATGTTAAAATGGGAAACTGTCGGTGTAATTGAGCCAGAAATTGAGGTCGAGTTTGAGGGCGTAGCTGCTGTTACTGACATTCCCGTACAAGAAGAAATCATCTCTGGTGTCGTCCATAACTTGAGCGCAGAAGTGAAACCTGACCTTTCTTTCGAGCCACAAAGTGTTACAGCCGAAATTGATATTCCTCTCGAGGTGGGAAATTCCACAAGTACTCGCGGGTCAGTTTCAACGAAAAAAGAGAGTGCGTTTTTCCCAGAATGTTCATTGCAGATGGAAAACGGCAGTGATGTTTCTTCGATCTCCAATGAAGCTGCAGCTGCAGAAGTAAAACCATCCTGCACACTCTCGCCTGAAAGTTCATTAGACTTGAAGAGTGTAAGTGAGGTCGTTTAATTTCCTTTAGAAATAGAGACTGTGACAGATCACTCATGCCTCACTCAGACTGAATTGCAGGCCGACAGTTCAAATATTTTTGAGTGATGGCTTGATGGTAACGAAATCCCCTTGTACATTGTAAATTAAAAATATCTGCCTCGACTCCAAAGTGCTAATTTAGCCTTCAAGCACAAGGTCTGATAGAGCCATTTGAGTATAATCAAGGCCACGTTGGGGCTCTTTCGAAACTATGAATCTGCAGCTTTAAATTTGCAAAAATACATACAAACAAACTACACCCACCCTTGTATCATGTTTAAAAGTTGTTCTAGGAACTACTTTGTTTTAATATGTATTTTTGTGCCTTCAGGTTGAAATGTATGCAGCTGAATGCCCAGATCCCAACGATGATATTATTGGAAAGAAGACTATGCCAAACAGAGAATTCGGACTAACTTGGTAAGACTTTCCCCTAACAGAATGCTAAGAGGGAGTGATCTATTTCTTGATCCCTCACAATATTAATCCCGGCGAAATTCAAGATTACAGTACGAAGTCTTTAGTATTAAGTGCGCTGAAGTATTGTACTGAATTTGAGCCTCTTGTTTTTTGAGCTTTGGTTGAAACGTATTTAGACAAGCTGGAATCGAACCAATGTTTGTAACCTTTGCTTGGTGTCTTCTATATTCCAGCACCACAGCGCAAGTTAATAGCCAATATGTTTTAAAAAAGTTGTTGGAATTTACCTTGTGTTGTGTTGCTGGCTTCAGCGTTTTAACTGCATGACGCGGGATTTGAAACAAAGGATTTCAGCGGAATGGATCTTGGGTATAAATTACTGTAGTTGCACTCGGCCTAGGATGGTAATCATGCATGAGAACTTTACAAGGTGTTTCATGATATGGACTTTAAAAATTCCGGTTCTTTGGGAAGTAAATAAATAAAACGTTATGGCATAACAGCCCGTTGACATAATTGTGTTCTCTAAATTAGGCTTAGTTTATACTGATATATAAATAGACGAAGACAAACAGGACAAATACGCGCTTGAAAGTCGCGAGCTTCCAACTAGAAAGTTTGTATGTAAACAGGAGGAAAACTGGAACTTGGTGGTTACCGTTACCTGTGGTCTTTTTTATATTTCAGCATTGCAGGAAAAGTCGACCAACATGTCTTAAACGCTGAAGCGGTCGAATTTATCCCACGCTTTTCAACAACTAGCGGTTTTGTAACAGACACGTTTGCCAAACCGGCGCATAGGTATGTTTTATATTTCATTTCTATAGCACACGTGGCAAGTTACTCATTTATGAGAGCTAACTGAGATATCAGTCACAAAAATATGTGCGTGTAAACCAAACGAAAAGTTCTTTGGTCCTTAAGGATCGTCTTACCACCATGTACATGTAAACAGCCATTCTGAGATTCACCCAACTCGTATAGGTCACTGAAAAACAGTGACCTCGTTTTTAAAAGCTATCCCTATGAAAAGCCTGCTAAGTATCGCACTAGCTCAACTGCAACCAACTGCTTCAGGTTTTTCCTAACAGAACGTAGACGAATCTGTTAAGTCTCTTGGCTGCTTTCCAGCCTCGCAAGCCTAAATCGAGGTGTCCTACAGTGATTCATTTTAGGCCTTCTTCTCTTTTCACACTTGCCTGTGATCATTTAAGTTAGGAAAAACCAATAAAAGAGTAAACTAGAAGCTTGATCTCTTTTGAGTATTGGCCTGCTTTTCTTTGCTGTTAATTTGCAAAGCAAACTGGATCTTGCTTTTTATTGTCGTCTGTCGTCTTTTATATTTTTCAGAATTGCAGGACAAGTTGACCAACACCACCATGTTTTAAACCCTGACGCGGATGAATTCATCCCCTGTTTTCAAGCAACTCGCGCATTTGAAACAAAAGTTTTTGGCAAACTGGAGCTTGGGTATAAATCATACTTTGCATTTCTATTGCGCATTTATTTAAAAAGGATGTTAATCATTTGTGAGAACTAATTGGGCAATGTTAGGTACAGATGATAGTCTACGGGTCCTTTTAAGAAGCCCCATTATAACTTCATAGCATATTAACCTGACTCACTTGTAGTGAGCCTTGGCCTGTTTTTCTTTGACTTTGAACGTAACAGGACTCCAGGTAAACAGGAAGGTGTTGGTTACCGTTGTCTGTCGTCTTTTTTAATATTTCAGCATTGCTGGACAGGGCGACCAACGTCATATATTGAACCCTGAAGCCGATACATTTAAACCACGCTTTCAAGCAACGGGGGGAATTCAAACAGACGATTTTGACAGAACGGAATTTGGGTATGTATTTATTTTATTTCTATATTGTGCACTTAGGAAGAGTATCATTTAGGAGAACTAAGAAAAGAAGAATATGCGCCGGAGTAACGTTCGTTACTTTCCCACTAGAATGATGTGAAGTAACACAAATGAGAAGTTATTCCGCCTTCTACGATCTTCTTCCAGTCCACTTCTTTTCAGCCAGTTTTTATAGAGCTTTATAGCAACATGGACATGCCCAGTAAAACAAGCGACAGCGCCCCAGTGAAACGCTCAAATTTAGAACTGATGTAGCTGATAATCGCTAGGTTAACTTAGGAAATCTTTTTTCCCACAGAATTCCTGGAGG
Organism: Porites lobata; assembly: GCA_942486035.1. Classification (NCBI taxonomy): domain Eukaryota; kingdom Metazoa; phylum Cnidaria; class Anthozoa; order Scleractinia; family Poritidae; genus Porites; species Porites lobata. Next base: position 4,835,048 of record CALNXK010000004.1, read on the forward strand.
AAGGCATTCTTTGAACGTTTTTGCGAAGGACTTTGTCCCTGCCGATTTTCAGGTTAGTATATTTTCAGAAATGATATGACCTAATCAACACAAGATATTAAATGAAATTTCCTTTTTGGCTCAGAAATGCCATTAGAGCAGCTCTCTGGAGATTCCGTCAAAAACGCATCATCTCTCTTTTTGAAACCTCCCACCAAAAAAGAACAATACCGTTTGACTGGCTGTGCATCCTGCAATAGTTTTATTTAAAGTATAGCTAATTTCTACATTGAAAGACATTACAACCACGAGAATATAAGCATTTTTTCCAAACTTAGTAAGAAAAGAACAAAACAACAGCCCAAACGTACTTGCACCTCCACCAGGATCAAGTAATGGTTCTTTGTCGTAACAATAAACCGAGTATATGTCTTTATACATGCTACTACTCTAATAGGATAAACGAATATTTAAAACTTTATCATGACAAGATGATAACAAAAAAGGTTTGTTTTCACTTTCGTACTCTCAAGAAAAATAATTTCGAACGAACACCTATATCGACCGGATCCTACTTATTACATTCTCCATTCTAACGTTTTGTGATTACAGAACAGAGCAAGTGCCTCCATGGTTGTTCCCCCCGAGTACGATGTGGCCCCCATAGCAGCTCCAGCCCTGCCACACCCTGTCAGACCACGACGTCGAGCCAGACGTCAGAATAATCCATCTGTGTTAAATCATCCCCAGAATCTACAGCCAAGAGGTATTTAGCTAGATCGAATAAGTAGTCTCTCGCAAACAAATAGATCCAATGGATTGACTCCAAACTTTCACTATATCTATCACGAATGCAAAACCGGTAATGCCAATGGAGTGTAACCGTGACTAGTAGATCGAGTTATAATTTTGTATGTTTATAATTAATTCGAAATAAATTTCTTGCATATCTATATGTAACTTAGTAAGGAAGAGAGTAAAGTTCGCACTTGTAAAAGACATGCCAGTTATTTGCATGCACCTTTCAAAATATTAAAGCCATAAGTGTCACAGCTTACTGACAAAAAAATCTTTTTTACACAGTGAGCCCTGCCTTCTATGACCCCTATCAAGCTCAACCGTCTTATTTCATGGGACCAAGTTGGCCAACATCTGACAGGTTGGTTCAAATCGACATCATCCTGTCATTATCAGCATCATTATCATAATTATTATCAGTATTATCGTCATTTTCATTGGAATCATCATCATAACTATTTCTATCATTAACGTTATTTGTATTGTTATCTTCGTCATCATCGTCATCATTATATCATCATCGTCTTTTGCATCATTATCATTGTCGTCACCATCTTCTTTAGGGACCTTAAGCAACGACGACGGCAGTGAAAACGTCGCAAAAAAAATGAATTTGCGTTCTATCAAACTTAATCGCGTCTTTTTGGACCCACTCAATGTGTTAAATGCAGGCGACTTTTCCTGGAGTTGAATTCTTAAGGATTTTATTCAAGTTCAAAAAGAGGAAGGAAAATTCGTCGTCGTATGTCCACGTCCTCCATAAAACGTCAAATTAGGAGGTTTCACGTCGTAGTCGTGCAGTGGAAGTCAAAGAAATTTACTAAAAAAGCGTGATGCACGTGCAGAGCTGTTGTTTTAATCATTAAACCTATTGTTTTTTGAGGTTGTCGTCGTCGCCGTCGTAGTTGCTTAAGCTCCCTGTTATCACAGGTATCATCATCGTCATCATCTTCATCACCACTGTCCTTACAATTAACATCATTGTTATCGTCATCGTCTTTCCCACCATAATCGTCACTGATACCCCTGATCACATACTAGTTAAAAAAAATTGTTTTTATTTTCCGTTGTTTATCATTTCCTCGCTGGGAATCCGTATCATTCCTCTTGTGATTTTCCAAAACTCCTTAAGTCCTCTCCACTAATATTGGTTATATTATGGAAATGCCAGGAGCAACAAGGTTTTGTCCAGTTTTCAAAGGCCAGTTTTATTTGAGATCGATTCACCCGTGGATTTTGACAATCAGCTACAATCAAATCAATCTTACAAATGCGTCATTGATTTAATGGCGACCAGAAATTCTCTGTTGTTCTGATAACATTTGTCTCACTTTTTCTCACACACAGAGTACAAAGCGGTGCTTCCATTTTCGGGGGGAAAGTACTATGCTCGAAATGATGCTACTAAGTGCTCTTAACTGTCAAATTACGAATTCAAGGATAAGGAAGACCAGCTTGCTAGCCACTTTACTACAGTGTCAATGCTAAAATACAATATTTTCTTTATAGTTACGTACTAAGTTACTAAAAATAGTTTTTAAATGACTTATTCTTTTTTCTTTTGTTCATCAGGTACAAGTCAGGCTGAAGCTTCGGAGCGTTGAATGATTACTTCACGAATTTTTGTTATCTGAACTTAAATGTGATTATTAATATAAAGTTGTAATTATTTTTGTGTTTTTTCAAATTACATATTTAAGAGTCTCATTAAACATTTTCTTGTTTCCGGATCATGTTTCTATTTTACATCACTTAGTCTTTTTGGCGTGGTTCCCACTAGCGTTACTTTAATAACAACGATCGTAGTCGTAAACAGAATTTAGCAGGGAAAGCAGCTGCTGAAAACCTTAAACATATAACAACGTTTATCAGAGGCAACATGATGAACATAAGAAAAGGATTGGCCTTTCTTAGGATAATGAGACAATCAGGGGCGTAGCCAGGATTTTTCAAAGGGGGGTCACCATCCGGGGATCGCCGACTATATATGGTTTATACCGCTGCTCTCCCTCGTGTATCAGTGGGCTCAGTCGTATTATCGCGGCATGAAGGCCCATATTAACTAAAGACAAGAACCGTTGACGAAAATACTTTACAAAAAATTAAATTTAAAAAAAGTGGGCTTTTCAACAATGGCTTTTACGGCCAAGATATTGTCATGGCGTTTTTGCCACCTGAATATTGTAGGTTGTTTGCTCAAAAGAAAGCCTACCAAAGGTGGGTCAGGGGCACCCCAGGACCCCGCCTAGCTACGCCTCTGACAATATCAATGATTTGCTTATAGCTAATAATGTTCAGCATTCCCCTTAGGACATCAATAAATAAACCACATAGATATGCTCTCTTTGTGACTATGATCAATATGGAACTTTTTAAGGTGCCCTATATATATGTATATATAATCAGTATAAGAACGATATTTTCATAGTCTAGAAAAGCTTTTTCTATATCGAGAACATTACTTAATATCACATTTTGGACAAAAATCATGCGTTAACCTCTTTTCAAACAGGTCAATTCACAAACTAACAATCTTTCAAGACCAAGAAAGCTATGAAAAAAATCAAATTCGAGAGTTGATGAGAACGAAATTCTTCTACTCAAAAAATGCTTAAAGTAAAAAAAAAACTAAACAAGAATTTCAAAATACTATCTAAGACCAATATTTAATAGTCTAGAAAGGCTAAATTTCTACTACACCTAAAGCATAACCAAACATATCATGGCATTTCAAAGCCGGGAAATAAAAAACGGAACCATAAGTAAGTTTAGTACCTTCCTTAAAAGTAGCAAATCTAGAAAACACTTTCTTTTACGGTTAACTCTTTTTTACGCTATTTACGGTTAAATTTTTGGCCGTTTTACGCCTATCGGTTAATCCCATTGAGACCCTCGGTTAACGCATGGTTTTCGTCCAAAAATGGCCATTTTTCCAACTTTTTTTTTAAGCAATATAGGCCAGCAAAATGTCGCTTACGATAATCTAGAACGAAAAAACGCCTTTCTAGGGAATAAAAAAAAGAAGTTCAAAAAGTCGAAAAATTGAGATTCTTCCGAAGGGGTTAACCCAGGGTTTTGGTCCAAAAATGGTTATTTTTCCAACTTTCTTTTTAGGCAATATAGGCCAGGAAAATGTGTTTTACGATATTCTAGAACGAGAAAACGCCTTTCTAGGCTATAAAAACAAGAACTACAAAAAAACGAAAAATTGACATTTTTCCAAAAGGGTTAACCCAGGCTTTTGGTCCGAAAATGGCCATTTTTCCAACTTTCTTTTTAGGCAATACAGGCCAGGAAAATGTGTTTTACGATATTCTAGAACGAAAAACCGCCTTTCTAGGCCAAAAAAAAAAAAGATCAAACAGTCGAAAAATTGACATTTTTCCAAAGGGGTTAACCCATGGTTTTGGTCCAAAAATGATCATTTTTCCAACTTCTTTTTTTTCAGGCAAAAAAAGGCGAGAAAAAGGTCTTTTACGATATTCTAAAAGGAAAAAACGCCTTTCTAGGCTATAAAAACAAGAAGATCAAAAAGTCAAAAAAACTGACATTTTTCCAAAGGGGTTAACCCATGGTTTTGGTCCAAAAATGGCCATTTTTCCAACTTTCTTTTTTAGCAAATATAGGCTAAGAAAATGTCTTTTACGATATTCTAGAAAGAAAAAAACGCCTTTCTAGGCTATAAAAACAAGAAGTTCAAAAAGTCAAAAAATTGAAATCTTTCCAAAGTCGATAATCCATGGTTTTGGTCCAAAAATGGCCATTTTTAACTTTTTTTTTTAGCAATATAGGCCAAGAAATTGTCTCTTACGATATTCTAGAACGAAAAGACGCCTTTCTAGGCTATAAAAACAAGAAGATCAAAAAGTCGAAAAATTGACATTTTTCCAAAGGGGTTAACCCATCGTTTTAGTCCAAAAACTACCATTTTTCCAACGTTTTTTTTTGGGCAATATAGGTTAGGAAAATGTCTTTTATAATATTCTAGAACGAAAAAAGCCTTTCTAGGCTAAAAAAACAACCAGTTAAAGTAGTCAAAAAATTGACATATTCCCATGGTTTTGGTCCAAAAACAACCATTTTTCCAACTTTATTTTTAGGCAATATAGGCCAGAAAAATGTGTTTTATGATATTCTAAAACAAAAAAACCCCTTTCTAGACTATAAAAACAAGAAGTTCAAAAAGTCGAAAAATTGACATTTTTCCATGGTTTTGGTCCAAACCCATGGTTTTGGTACCAAAAATGGCCATTTTTCCGAATTTTTATTTTCTAGCCAATATAAGCCAGGAAAATGTCTTTTATGATATTCTAGAACGAGAAAACGCCTTTCTAGGCTATAAAAACAAGAAGTTCAAAAGTCGAAAAATTGACACTTTTCCAAAGGGTTTTGGTCCAAAAATGGCCATTTTTCCAACTTTTTTTTTTTCGGCAATATAGGCCAAAAAAATGTCTTTTATGATATTCTAGAACGAAAAAACGCCTTTCTAGGCTATCAAAACAACAAGTTCAAAAAGTCGAAAAATTGACATCTTTCCAACGGGGTTAACCCATGGTTTTGGTCCAAAAATGGCTATTTTTCCAACTTTTTTTTTTTAGCCATTATAGGCTGGGAAAATGTCTTTTATGATATTCTAGAACGAAAAAACGCTTTCCTAGGCTGAAAAAACAGGAAGTTCAAAAAGTCAAAACTTTGACATTTTTCCAAAGGGGTTAATTCATGGTTTTGGTCAAAAAAATGGCCATTTATCCAACTTTTTTTTTTTAGGCAATATAGGCCAGGAAAATATCTTTCATAATGTTCTAGAATGAAAAAACGCCTTTCTAGGCTATAAAAACAAGAATTTTAAAAAGTCGAAAAATTGACATTTTTTTGCAGGGGTTAACCCATGGTTTTAGTCCAAAAACTACCATTTTGTCAACCTTTTTTTTTTTAGGCAATATAGGTTAGGAAAATGTCTTTTATGATATTCTAAAAAGAAAAAAAGCCTTTCTAGGCTAAAAAAAACAAATTAAAAAAGTCAAAAAATTGACATGTTTCCAAAGGGTGAACCCATAGATTTGGTCCAAAAATGGCCATTTTTCCACCTTTTTTTTAAGGCAATATAGGCCAAAAAAATGTTTTTTATGATATTCTAGAACGAAAAAACGCCTTTCTAGGCTATAAAAACATCAACTTCAAAAAGTCGAAAAAATGACATTTTCCCAAAGGTTTTGGTCCAAAAATGGCCATTTTTCCAACTTTCTTTTTTAGCCAATATAGGCCAGGAAAATGTCTTTTATGATATTCTAGAACGAAAAAACGCCCTTTTAGGCTATAAAAACAAGAAGTTCAAGAAGTCGAAAAAACCCATGGTTTTGGTCCAAAAATGGCCATTTTTCCAACTTTTTTTTTTTTGAGGCAATATAGGCCAGGAAAATGTCTTTTATGATATTCTAAAACGAAAAAACGCTTTCCTAGGCTATAAAAACAAGAAGTTCAAAAAGTCGAATAATTGACACTTTTCCAAACGGGTCAACCTATGGTTTTGGTCCAAAAATTGCCATTTTTCCAAGTTTTTTTTTTTAAGGCAATATAGGCCTGGAAAATATGTTTTATGATATTCTAGAACAAAAAAACGCCTTTCTAGGCTATAAAAAGAAGAAGTTCAAATAGTCGAAAAATTGAGATTTTTCCAAAGGGGTTAACCCATGGTTTTCGTCCAAAAATGGCCATTTTTTCAACTTTTTTTTAAGGCAATATAGGCCAGGAAAATGTCTTTTATAATACATTCTAGAACCAAAAAGACGCCTTTCAAGGCTATAAAAACAAGAAGTTCATAAAGTAGAAAAATTGACATTTTTCCATGGTTTTGGTCAAAAAATAGCCATTTTTCCAAGTTTTTTTTTTTTTGAGGCATCATTGGCCAGGAAAATGTGTTTTGTGATATTCTAGAACGAAAAAACGCCTTTCTAGGCTAAAAAAACAAGAAGTTCAAAAAGTCGAATAATCGACATTTTTCCAAACGGGTCAACCCATCGTTGTGGTCCAAAAATGGCCATTTTTCCAACTTTTTTTTTAAGGCAATATAGGCCAGGAAAATGTGTTTTATGATATTCTAGAACGAAAAAACGCCGGCCTAGGACACAAAAAGAAGAAGTTCAAAAAGTTGAAAAATTGACATTTTTCCAAAGGGGTTAACCCATGGTTTTGGTCCAAAAATGGCCATTTTTCAAACTTTTTTTTTTAGGCAATATAGGCTAGGAAAATGTATTTTATGATATTCTAGAACGAAAAAAGTCCTTTCTAGCCTATAAAAACAACAAGTTCAAAAAGTCGAAAAATTGATATTTTTCCAAAGGGTTTAACCCATGGTTTTGGTCCAAAAACGGCCATTGTCCGAACTTTTTTTTTATTAAATATAGGCCAGGAAAACGTCCTTTTTGATATTCTAGAACGAAAACACGATTTTGTAGGCTATACAAACAAGAAGTTTAGAAAGTGGAAAAATTGACATTTTTCCAAAGGGGTTAACCCATGGTTTTAGTCCAAAAACGGCCATATTTCCAACTTTTTTTGTTTACCAAATATAGGCTAAGAAAATCTCTTTTATGATATTCTAGAACGAAAAAACACTTTTCTAGGCTATAAAAACAAGAAGTTCAAAAAGTCGAAAAATTGACATTTTTCCAAAGCGGTTAACCCATGGTTTCGGTCCAAAAATGGCCATTTTTGCAACTTTTTTTTTTTAGGCAGTATAGGCACGGAAAATGTCTCTGATGATATTCTAGAACGAAAAAACGCTTTTCTAGGCTATAAAAACAAGAAGTTCAAAAAGTCGAAAAATTGAGATTCTTCCGAAGGGGTTAACCCAGGGTTTTGGTCCAAAAATGGTTATTTTTCCAACTTTCTTTTTAAGCAATATAGGCCAGGAAAATGTGTTTTACGATATTCTAGAAGGAAAAAGGCCTTTCTAGGCTAAAAAACAAGAAGATCAAAAACTAAAAAAACTGACATTTTTTCAAAGGGGTTAACCAATGGTTTTGGTCCAAAAATGGCCATTTTTCAAACTTCTTTTCCAGCAAATATAGGCTAAAAAAATGTCTTTTACGATATTCTAGAACGAAAAAAACGCCTTTCTAGGCTATAAAAACAAGAAGTTCAGAAAGTCGAAAATTGAAATCTTTCCAAAGGCGTGAATCCATGGTTTTGGTCCAAAAATGGCCATTGTCAACTTTTTTTTTTTTAGCAATATAGGCCAAGAAATTTTCTCTTACGATATTCTAGAACGAAAAGACGCCTTTCTAGGCTATAAAAACAAGAAGTTCAAAAAGTCAAAAAATTGGCATTTTTCCAAAGGGGTTAACCCATAGTTTTGGTCCAAAAATTGCCCTTGTTCCAATTTGTTTTTTGGGCAACATAGGCCAGGAAAATGTCTTTCATAAAATTCTAGAACGAAAAAACGCCTTTCTAGACTATAAAAACAAAAACTTTAAAAAGTCGAAAAATTGACATTTTTCTAAAAGGGTTAACCCATCGTTTTAGTCCAAAAACTACCATTTTTCCAACGTTTTTTTTTTGGCAATATAGGTTAGGAAAATGTCTTTTATAAAATTCTAGAACGAAAACAAGCCTGTCTAGGCTATAAAAACAAGAAGTTAAAAAGGTCAAAAAATTGACATATTTCAAAAGGGGTTACCGTAACCCATGGTTTTGGTCCAAAAACTACCATTTTTCCAACTTTTTTTTTTGGGCAATATAGGCCAGAAAAATGTGTTTTATGATATTCTAGAACGAGAAAACGCCTTTCTAGGCTATAAAAAGAACAAGTTCGAAAAGTCGAAAAATTAATATTTTTCCATGGTTTTTGTCCAAACCCATGGTTTTGGTACCGAAAATGGCCATTTTTCCAATTTTTATTTTTTAGGCAATATAGGCAAGGAAAATGTCTTTTATGATATTCTAGAACAAAAAAACGCCTTTCTAGGCTATAAAAACAAGAAGTTCAAAAAGTCGAAAAATTGACATTTTTCCAAAGGGGTTAACCCATGGTTTTGGTCAAAAAATGGCGATTATTCCAAATTTTTTTTTTTAGGCAATATAGGCTAAAAAAATGTCTTTTATGATATTCGAGGACGAAAAAACGCCTTTATAGGCTATAAAAACAGGAAGTTCAAAAAGTCAAAACATAGACATTTTTCCAAAGGGGTTAATCCATGGTTTTGGTCAAAAAATGGCCATTTGTCCAACATTTCTTTTTTTAGGCAATATAGGCCAGGAAAACGTCTTCCATAATGTTCTAGAATGAAAAAACGCCTTTCTAGGTTATAAAAACAAGAAGTTAAAAAAGTGGAAAAATTCACAATATTTCAAGGGGTTAACCCATGGTTTTAGTCCAAAAACTACGATTTTTCCAAGTTTTTTTTTTTAGGCAATATTGGTTAGGAAAATGTCTTCTATGATATTCTAGAGCGAAAAAACGCCTTTCTAGGCTAAAAAATAAACAAATTCAAAAAGTCAAATAATTGACATATTTCCAAAGGGTGAACCCATGGTTTTGGTCTAAAAATGGCCATTTTTCCAACTTTCTTTTTTAGCCAATATAGGCCAGGAAAATGTCTTTTGGGATATTCTAGAACGAAAAAACGCCTTTCTAGGCTATCAAAACAAGAAGTTCAAGAAGTCGAAAAAACCAATGTTGTTGGTCCAAAAACTACCATTTTTCCAACTTTTTTTTTTAGGCAATATACGTTAGGAAAATGTCTTTTATGATAATCTAGAACTAAAAAAAGCCTTTCTAGGCTAAAAAAACAACAAGTTCAAAAAGTCGAAAAATAGACATTTTTTCAAAAAAGTTAACCCATGGTTTTGGTCCAAAAATGGCCATTTTTCCACCTTTTCTTTTACCCAATATAGGCTAGAAAAATGTCCTTTATGATATTCTAGAACGAAAAAACGCTTTTCTAGGCTATAGAAAGAAGAAGTTCAAAAAGTCGAAAAATTAACATTTTTCCAAGGGGTTAACCCATGGCTTTGGTCCAAAAATGGCCATTTTCCCAACTTTTTTTTTTAAGCACTATAGGCTAGGAAAGTGTATTTTATGACATTCTAAAACGAAAAAACGCTTTTCTAGGCTCTAAAAACAAGAAGTTCAAAAAGTCGAAAAAAAGACATTTTTCCAAAGGGGTTAACCCATAGTTTTGGTCCAAAAATGGCCATTTTTCCAAATTTTTTCTCTTAGGCAATATAAGCTAGGAAAATGTCTTTTATGATATTCTAAAACAAAAAAACGCCTTTTTAGGCTATAAAAACAAGAAGTTTAAAAAGTCGAAAAATTGACAGTTTTCCAAAGGGGTTAACCCATGGTTTTGGTCCAAAAATGGCCATTTTTCCAACTTTTTTTCAGGCAATATAGGCTAGGAAAATGTATTTTATGATATTCTAGAACGAAAAAAATGCGTTTCTAGGCTATAAAAACAGGAAGTTCAAAAAGTCGAAAAATTGACATTTTTCCGAAGGGGTAAACCCATGGTTTTGGTCCAAAAATGGCCATTTTTCCAACTTTTGTTTTTAGGCAATATAGGCCATAAAAATGTGTTTTATCATATTCTAGAACGTAAAAACGCCTTACTAGGCTCTAAAAACAAGAAGTTGAAAAAGTCAAAAAATTGCCAGTTTTCCAAAGGGGTTAACCCATGGTTTTGGTCCAAAAATAGCCATTTTCCCATTTTTTTTTTTATTAGGCAATATAGGCCAAAAAAATGTCTTTTATGATATTCGAGGACGAAAAAACGCCTGTCTAGGATATAAAAAAAGGAAGTTTAAAAAGTCGAAAAATTGACATTTTTCCTAACGGGTTAACCCATGGTTTTGGTCCAAAAATGGCCATTTTTCGAAGTTGTTTTTTCAGGCAATATAGGCTAGGAAAATGGATTTTTTAATATTCTAGAACGAAAAAACGCTTTTCAACGCTCTAAAAACAAGAAGTTAAAAAAGTCGAAAAATTAACATTTTCCCAAGGGGTTAACCAATGGTTTTGGTTGAAAAATGGCCATTTTTCCAACTTTTGTTTTTAGGCATTATAGGCCAGGAAAATGTCTTTTATGATATTCTAGAACAAGAAAATGCTTTTCTAGGCTATAAAAACAAGAAGTTCAACAAGTCGAAAAATTGAAATTTTTCCAAAGCCTAGTTAACCCATGGTTATAGTCCAAAAATAGCCATTTTTCCAACTTTTTTTTTTAGGCAATATAAGGCTTGAAAACGTCTATTATGATATTCTAGAACAAAAAAACGCTTTTGTAGGCTATAAAGACAAGAAGTTCAAAAAGTCGAAAAATTGACATTTTTCCAAAGGGGTTAACCCATGGTTTTGGTCCAAAAATGGCCATTTTTCCAAGTTTTTTTTTTTAGGCAATATAGGCCAGGAAAATGTGTTTTATGATATTCTAGAACGCAAAATGGCCTTTCTAGGCTCTAAAAACAAGACGTTCAAAACGTCGAAAAATCGAAATTTCGCTAAAGAGGTTAACCCATGGTTTTGGTCCAAAAATGGCCATTTTTCCAACTTTTTTTTTTAGGCAATATTGGCCAGGAAAATGTCTTTTATGATATTGTAGAACGAAAAAACGCTTTTCTAGGCAATAAAAACAAAAAGTTCAAAAAGTCGAAAAATTGACATTTTTCCAAAGGGGTTAACCCATGGTTGTGGTCGAAAAATGATCTTTTTTCCAATTTTTTTTTTTAGGCAGTATAGGCCAGGAAAATGTCTCCGATGATATTCTAGAACAAAAAAACCCTTTTCTAGGCTCTAAAAACAAGAAGTTCAAAAAGTCGAAAAATTGACAGTTTTCCAAAGGGGTTAAGCCATGGTTAAGGGTCCAAAAATGGCCATTTTTCCAACTTTTGTCCTTAGGCAATATAGGCCAGAATAATGTCTTTTATGATATTCTACAACGAAAAAACGCTTTTCTAGGCTATATAAACAAGAAGTTCAAAAAGTCGAAAAATTGACATTTTTCCGAAGGGGTAAACCCATGGTTTTGGTCCAAAAATGGCCATTTTTCTAATTTTTTTTTTATAGGGGATACAGGTTAGGGAAATGTCTTTCATGATATTCTAAAACCAAAAAACGCCTTTCTAGGCTATAAAAACAAGAAGTTCAAAAAGTCGAAAAATTGACATTTTTTCAAAGGGGTTAACCAATGGTTTTGGTCGAAAAATGGCCATTTTTCCAACTTTTGTTTTTAGTCAATATAGGCCATTAAAATGTGTTTTATCATATTCTAGAACGAAAAAACGCCTTTCTAGGCTCTAAAAACAAGAAGTTGAAAAAGTCGATAAATTGACATTTTTCCAAAGGGGTTAACCCATGGTTTTGGTCCAATAATAGCCATTTTCCCATTTTTTTTTTATTAGGCAATATAGGCCAAGAAAATATCTTTTATGATATTCGAGGACGAAAAAACGCCTTTCTAGGCTATAAAAACAGGAAGTTCAAAAAGTCGAAAAATTGACATTTTTCCCAACGGGTTAACCCATGGTTTTGGTCCAAAAATGGCCATTTTTCGAACTTGATTTTTCAGGCAACATAGGCTAGGAAAATGTATTTTTTAATATTCTAGAACGAAAAAACGCTTTTCTAGGCTCTAAAAACAAGAAGTTAAAAAAGGGGAAAAATTGACATTTCTTCAAAGAAGTTAACCGATGGTTTTGGTCCAAAAAAATGGCCATTTTTGGAAATTTTTTTTCAGGCAATTTAGGCTAGGAAAATGTATTTCATGATATTCTAGAACGAAAAATAGCCTTTCTAGGCTATAAAAACAAGAAGTTCAAAAAGTCGAAAAATTGACATTTTTCCAATGGGGTCAACCCATGGTTTTGGTCTAAAAATGGCCACTTTTCCAACTTTGTTTTTTTAGGGAATATAAGTTAGGAAAATGTCTTTTATGAATTTCTAGACCAAAAAAAACGCCTGTCTAGGCTTAAAAAACAAGAGGTTCAAAAAGTCGAAAAATTGATATTTTTTCAAAGGGGTTAATTCACTTTTTTGGTCCAAAAATGGCCATTTTTCCAACTTTTTTTTTTTAGTCAATATAGGCCAGGAAAATGTGTTTTATGATATTCTAGAAAAAATAGCCGCCTTTCTAGGCTATAAAAACAAGAAGTTCAAAAAGTCAAAAAATTGACATTTTTCCAAAGGGGTTAACCCATGGTTTTGGTCCAAAAATGGCCATTTTTCCAAATTTTTTTTTCAGGCAATTTAGGCTAGAAAAATGTATTTCATGATATTCTAGAAAAAAAAATGACCTTTCTAGGCTATAAAAACAAGAATTTCTAAAGGTCGAAAAATTGACATTTTTTCAAAGGGGTTAACCCATGGTTTTGGTCCAAAAATGGCAAGTTTTCCAACTTTTTTTTTTTAGGCAATATTGACGAAGAAAACGTCTCTGATGATATTCTAGAACGAAAAAACCGCTTTTCTAGGCTATAAAAAAAAAATTTAAAAAAGGCGAAAAATTGAGTTTTTTCCAAAGGGGTTAACCCATGGTTTTGGTCGAAAAATGGCCATTTTTCCAATTATGTTTTTTTAAGGAATACAGGTTAGGGAAATGTCTTTCATGATATTCTAAAACGAAAAAACGCCTTTCTAGGCTATAAAAACAAGAAGTTCACAAAGTAGAAAAATTGACATTTTTCCAAAGGGGTTAACCCATGGTTTTGGTCGAAAAATGGCCATTTTTCCAATTTTCTTTTATCAGACAATATAGGCTAGGAAAATATCTTTTATGATATTCTAGATCGAAAAAACGCCTTTCTAGGCTGTAAAAAGAAGAAGTTAAAAAAGTCGAAAAATTGACATTTTTCCAAAGGGGTTAACCTATGGTTTTGGTCCAAAAATGGCCATTTTTCAAACTTTTTTTTTTAGGCAATATAGGCCCGGAAAGTGTATTTTATGATATTCTAGAACGAAAAAAGGCCTTTCTAGGCTATAAAAACAAGAAGTTCAAAAAGTCGAAAAATTGACATTATTTCAAAGGGATTAACCCATGCTTTTGGTCCAAAAATTTCCATTTTTCACATTTTTTTTTAAGGAACTATAAACCAGGAAAATGTATTTTATGATATTCTAGAACGAAAAAACGCTTTTCTAGGCTATAAAAACAAGAAGTTCAGAAAGTCGAAAAATTGACACTTTTTCAAAGGGGTTAACCCATGGTTTTGATCCAAAAATGGCCATTTTTCTAACTTTTTTTTTTACCCAATATAGGACAGGAAAATGTCTTTTATGATATTCTAGAAGGAAAAAACGCCTTTTTAGGCTATAAAAACAAGAAGTTTAAAAAGTCGAAAAATTGACATTTTTGCAAAGGGGTTAACCCATGGTTTTCGTCCAAAGATGGCCATTTTTCGAACTTTTTTTTTTAGGTAATATAGGGCAGAAAAATTTTTTATTATGATATTCTAGAACGAAAAAACGCCTGTCTAGGCTTTAAAAACAAGGAGTTTAAAAAGCCGAAAAACTGACATTTTTCCAAAGGGATTAATCCATGGTTTTGGTCCAAAAATGGCCTTTTTCCAAAGTTTTTTTTAGGCAATATAGGCCAGGAAAATGTCTTTTATAATATTCTAGAACGAAAAAACGCCTTTTTAGGCTATAAAAACAAGGAGTTTAAAAAGCCGAAAAATTGACATTTTTCCAAAGGGATTAATCCATGGTTTTGGTCCAAAAATGGCCTTTTTCCAAAGTTTTTTTTAGGCAATATAGGCCAGGAAAATGTCTTTTATAATATTCTAGAACGAAAAAACGCCTTTTTAGGCTATAAAAACAAGGAGTTTAAAAAGCCGAAAAATTGACATTTTTCCAAAGGGGTTAACCCATGGTTTTCTTCCAAAGATGGCCATTTTTCCAACTTTTTTTTTTTAGGCAATATTGGGCAGAAAAATTTCTTTTATGATATTCTAGAACGAAAAAAGGCCTGTCTAGGCTTTAAAAACAAGAAGTTTAAAACGTCCAAAAATCGACATTTTTTTAAAAGGGTTAATTCATTGTAATGGGCCAAAAATGGCCATTTTTCCAATATTTTATTTTCAGTCAATATAGGCCAGGAAAATGTCATTTATGATATTCTAGAACGAAAAAACGCCTTTCTAGGCTATAGAAACTAGAAGTTTATGAAGTCCAAAAATTGACTTTTTTTCAAATGGGTTAACCCATGGTTTTGGTCCAAAAATGGCCATTTCACAAACTTTTTTTTTTTCAGGCAATATAGGCTAGGAAAATGTCTTTTATGATATTCTAGAACGAAAAAACGCCTGTCTAGGCTATAAAAACAAAAAGTTCAAAAAGTCGAAAAATTGACATTTTTCCAAAGGGGTTAACCCATGGTTTTGGTCCAAAAATGGCCATTTTTCCAACTTTTTTTTTTTAGACAATATAGGCCAGGAAAATGTCTTTTATAATATTCTAGAACAAAAAAACGCCTTTCTAGGCTATAAAAACAAGAAGTTTAAAAAGTCGAAAAATTGACATTTTTTTAAAGGGATTAACCCATGGTTTTAGTCCAAAAACGGCCATTTTTTCAACTTTTTTTGTTAGGGAATATAGGTTAGGAAAATATCTTTTATGATATTCTACAACGAAAAAACGCCTTTCTAGGCTATAAAAACACGAAGTTCAAAAAGTCAAAAAACTGACACTTTTCCAAAGGGGTTAACCCATGGTTTTGGTCCAAAAATGGCCATGTTTCCAACTTTTTTTTTTTAGACAATATAGGCCAGGAAAATGTCTTTTATAATATTCTAGAACGAAAAAACGCTTTTCTAGGCTATAAAAGCAAGAAGTTTAGAAAGTCGAAAAATTGACATTTTTTTAAAGGGATTAACCCATGGTTTTAGTCCAAAAAGGGCCATTTTTTCAACTTTTTTTTTTTAGGGAATATAGGCCAAGAAAATGTCTTTTATGATATTCTAGATCTAAAAAACGATTTTCTAGCTTATAAAAACAAGAAGTTCAAAAAGTCGAAAAATTGACATTTTTCTAAAGGGGTTAACCCATGGTTTTGGTCCAAAAATTGCCATTTTTCCAACTTTTTTTTTGAGGCAATATAGGCCAGAAAAATGTGTTTTATGATATTCTAGAACGAAAAAACTCCTTTCTAGGCTAAAAAAAAGAAAAAGAGGTTCAAAAAGTCGACAAATTGAGATTTTTCCAAATGGGTTAAGCCATGGCTTTTTTTCAAAAATGGAAATTTTTCCAAATTATTTTTTTTAGGCAATATAGGCCAGGAAAATGTCTTATATGATATTCTAGAACGAAAATACGCCTTTTTAGGCTATGAAAACAAGAAGTTTAAAAGGTCAAAAAATTGAAATTTTTCCAAAGGGGTTAACCCATTGTTTTGGTCCAAAAATAGCCATTTTCCCAACTTTTTTTTTAGGCAATATAGGCCAGGAAAATGTCTTTTATGATATTCGAAAACGAAAAAACGCCTTTCTAGCCTATAAAAAAAAGAAGTTCAAAAAGTCGAAAAATTGACATTTTTCCAAAGGGGTAAACCCATGGTTTTGGTCCAAAAATGGCCATTTTTCCAACTTTTTTTATGAGACAATATAGGCTAGTAAAATGTATTTTATGATATTCTAGAACGAAAAAACGCCTTTCTAGGCTATAAAAAGAAGAAGTTAAAAAAGTCGAAAAATTGACATTTTTCCAAAGGCGTTAACCCATAGTTTTGGTCCAAAAATGGCCATTTTTCCAACCTTTTTTTTTAGGCAATATAGGCCCGGAAAGTGTATTTTATGATATTCTAGAACGAAAAAAGGCCTTTCTAGACTATGAAAACAAGAAGTTCAAAAAGTCGAAATATTGACATTTTTCCAAAGGGATTAACCCATGCTTTTGGTCCAAAAATGGCCAGTTCTCACCCCTTTTTTTTAGGCACTTTAAGCCAGGAAAATGTATTTTATGATATTCAAGAACGAAAAAACGCTTTTCTAGGCTATAAAAACAAGAAGTTCAAAAAGTCGAAAAATTGACATTTTTTTAAAGGGGTTAACCCATGGTTTTGATCCAAAAATGGCCATTTTTCCAACTTTTTTTTTCAGGCATTATAGGCTAGCACAATGTATTTTATTATATTCTATTACGAAAAAAAGCCTTTTCTAGGCTATAGAAACAAGAAGTTCAAAAAGTCGAAAAAATGACATTTTTCCAAAGGGGTTAACCCATGGTTTTGATCCAAAAATGGCCATTTTTCACCCTTTTTTTTTTAGGCACTTTAAGCAAGGAAAATGTATTTTATGATATTCTAGAACGAAAAAACGCTTTTCTAGGCTATAAAAACAAGAAGTTCAAAAAGTTAAAAAATTGACATTTTTTCAAAGGGGTTAACCCATGGTTTTGATCCAAAAATGGCCATTTTTCTAACTTTTTTTTTTACCCAATATAGGCCAGGAAAATGTCTTTTATGATATTCTAGAACGAGAAAACGCCTTTTTAGGCTATAAAAACAACAAGTTTAAAAAGTCGAAAAATTCGACATTTTTTCAAAGGGGTTAACCCATGGTTTTGATACAAAAATAGCCATTGTTCCAACTTTTTTTTTTCCCAATATAGGCCAGGAAAATGTCTTCTATGATATTGTAGAACGAGAAAACGCCTTTCTAGGCTATAAAAACAAGAAGTTCAAAAAGTTAAAAAATTGACATTTCTTCAAAGGGGTTAACCCATGGTTTTGATCCAAAAATGGCCATTTTTCTAACTTTTTTTTTTAGCCAATATAGGCCAGGAAAATGTCTTTTATGATATTGTAGAACGAAAAAACGCCTTTTTAGGCTATAAAAACAACAAGTTTAAAAAGTCGAAAAATTCGACATTTAAGCAAAGGGGTTAACCCATGGTTTTCGTCCAAAGATGGCCATTTTTCCAACTTTTTTTTTTTAGGTAATATAGGGGAGAAAAATTTTTTTTACGATATTCTAGAACGAAAAAACGCCTTTCTAGGCTATAAAAACAAGGAGTTTAAAAAGCCGAAAAACTGACATTTTTCCAAAGGGGTTAACCCATGGTTTTGGTCCAAAAATGGCCTTTTTCCAAAGTTTTTTTTTTTAGGCAATATAGGCCAGGAAAATGTCTTTTATAATATTCTAGAACGAAAAAAACGCTTTTCTAGGCTATAAAAAAAAGAAGTTCAAAAAGTCGAAAAATTGAGGATTTTTCCAAAGGGTTTGACCCATGGTTTTGGTCCAAAAATGGCCATTTTTCCAACTTTTTTTACGCAATATAGGCTAGGAAAATGTATTTTATGATATTCTAGAACGAAAAAACGCCTTTCTAGGCTATAAAATGAAGAAGTTATAAAAGTCGAAAAATTGACATTTTTCCAATGGCGTTAACCCATAGTTTTGGTCCAAAAATGGCCATTTTTCAATCCTTTTTTTCTAGGCAATATAGGCCCGGAAAGTGTATTTTATGATATTCTAGAACGAAAAAAGGCCTTTCTAGACTATAAAAACAAGAAGTTCAAAAAGTGGAAATATTGACATTTTTCCAAAGGGATTAACCCATGCTTTTGGTCCAAAAATGGCCAGTTTTCACCCCTTTTTTTTCAGGCACTTTAAGCCAGGAAAACGTATTTTATGATATTCAAGAACGAAAAAACGCTTTTCTAGGCTATAAAAACAAGAAGTTCAAAAAGTCGAAAAATTGACATTTTTTTAAAGGGGTTAACCCATGGTTTTGATCCAAAAATGGCCATTTTTCCAACTTTTTTTTTCAGGCATTATAGGCTAGCATAATGTATTTTATTATATTCTATTACGAAAAAAAGCCTTTTCTAGGCTATAGAAACAAGAAGTTCAAAAAGTCGAAAAAATGACATTTTTCCAAAGGGGTTAACTTATGGTTCTGGTCCAAAAATGGCCATTTTCCCAACTTTTTTTTTTAGGCACTATAAGCCAGGAAAATGTTTTTGATGATATTCTTGAACGAAAAAACCCTTTTCTAGGGTATAAAAACAAGAAGTTCAAAAAGTTGAAAAATTGAGATTTTTCCAGAGCGGTTAACCCATGGTTTTGATCCAAAAATGGCCTTTTTTCTAACTTTTTTTTTATCCAATATAAGCCAGGAAAATGTCTTTTATGATATTGTAGAACGAAGAAACGCCTTTCTAGGCTA
The DNA here is from genome assembly GCA_942486035.1 of Porites lobata. NCBI lineage: Eukaryota > Metazoa > Cnidaria > Anthozoa > Scleractinia > Poritidae > Porites > Porites lobata. The sequence continues at coordinate 4,853,982 of CALNXK010000004.1, forward strand.
TAAAAACAAGAAGTTCAAAAAGTCGAAAAATTGCCATTTTTCCCAAGGGTTCAACGCATGGTTTTGGTCCGAAAATGGCCATTTTTCCAGTTTTGTTTTTGTTAGGGAATATATGTTAGGAAAATGTCTTTTATGATATTCTAGAACGAAAAAACGCCTTTCTAGGCTACAAAACAAGGAGTTCAAAAAGTCGAAAAACTGACATTTTTCCAAAGGGGTTAACCCATGGTTTTGGTCCAAAAATGGCCATTTTCCCAACTTTTTTTTTTAGGCACTATAAGCCAGGAAAATGTGTTTTATGATATTCTTCAACGAAAAAACGCTTTTCTAGGCTATAAAAAGAAGAAGATCAAAAAGTTGAAAAATTGACATTTTTCCAAAGGGGTTAACCCATGGTTTCGATCCAAAAATGACCATTTTTCTAACTTTTTTTTACCTAATATAGGCCAGGAAAATGTCTTTTATGATATTGTAGAACGAAGAAACGCCTTTCTAGGCTATAAAAACAAGAAGTTCAAAAAGTCCAAAAATTGAGATTTTTCCAAAGGGGTTAACCCATGGTTTTGGTCCAAAAATGGCCATTTCTCAAACTGTTTTTTTCAGGCAAGATAGGCTAGGAAAATGTCTTTTATGATATTCTACAAAAAAAAGGGCCTTTCTATTCTATAAAAACAAGGAGCTCAAAAAGTCGAAAAATTCGACATTTTTGCAAACGGGTTAACCCATGGTTTTCCTCCAAAGATGGCCATTTTTCCAACTTTTTTTTTTTAGGTAATATAGAGCAGAAAAATTTTTTTTATGATATTCTAGAACGAAAAAACGCCTTTCTAGGCTATAAAAACAAGGAGTTTAAAAAGCCCAAAAACTGACATTTTTCCAAAGGGGTAAACCCATGGTTTTGGTCCAAAAATGGCCTTTTTTCAAAGTTTTTTTTAGGCAATATAGGCCAGGAAAATGTCTTTTATAATATTCTATAACGAAAAGAAACGCTTTTCTTGGCTATAAAAAAAACAAGTTCAAAAAGTCGAAAAATTGAGGATTTTTCCAAAGGGGTTAACCCATGGTTTTGGTCCAGAAATGGCCATTTTTCCAACTTTTTTTACGCAATATAGGCTAGGAAAATGTATTTTATGATATTCTAGAACGAAAAAACGCCTTTCTAGGCTATAAAATGAAGAAGTTATAAAAGTCGAAAAATTGACATTTTTCCAAAGGCGTTAACCCATAGTTTTGGTCCAAAAATGGCCATTTTTCCAACCTTTTTTTTTAGGCAATGTAGGCCCGGAAAGTGTATTTTATTATATTCTATTACGAAAAAAAGCCTTTTCTAGGCTATAGAAACAAGAAGTTCAAAAAGTCGAAAAAATGACATTTTTCCAAAGGGGTTAACCTATGGTTTTGGTCCAAAAATGGCCATTTTTCACCCTTTTTTTTTAGGCACTTTAAGCCAGGAAAATGTATTTTATGATATTCTAGAACGAAAAAACGCTTTTCTAGGCTATAAAAACAAGAAGTTCAAAAAGTTAAAAAATTGACATTTTATCAAAGGGGTTAACCCATGGTTTTGATACAAAAATGGCCATTTTTCCAACTTTTTTTTTCCTAATATAGGCCAGGAAAATGTCTTTTATGATATTGTAGAACGAGAAAACGCCTTTCTAGGCTATAAAAACAAGAAGTTCGAAAAGTTAAAAAATTGACATTTTTTCAAAGGGGTTAACCCATGGTTTTGATCCAAAAATGGCCATTTTTCTAACTTTTTTTTTTACCCAATATAGGCCAGGAAAATGTCTTTTATGATATTGTAGAACGAAAAAACACCTTTTTAGGCTATAAAAACAACAAGTTTAAAAAGTCGAAAAATTCGACATTTTTGCAAAGGGGTTAACCGATGGTTTTCCTCCAAAGATGGCCATTTTTCCAACTTTTTTTTTTTAGGTAATATAGAGCAGAAAAATTTTTTTATGATATTCTAGAACGAAAAAACGCCTTTCTAGGCTATAAAAACAAGGAAATTAAAAAGCCGAAAAACTGACATTTTTCCAAAGGGGTTAACCCATGGTTTTGGTCGAAAAATGGCCTTTTTCCAAAGTTTTTTTTTTTAGGCAATATAGGCCAGGAAAATGTCTTTTATAATATTCTAGAACGAAAAGAAACGCTTTTCTAGGCTATAAAAAAAACAAGTTCAAAAAGTCGAACAATTGAGGATTTTTCCAAAGGGGTTAACCCATGGTTTTGATCCAGAAATGGCCATTTTTCCAACTTTTTTTACGCAATATAGGCTAGGAAAATGTATTTTATGATATTCTAGAACGAAAAAACGCCTTTCTAGGCTATAAAATGAAGAAGTTATAAAAGTCGAAAAATTGACATTTTTCCAAAGGCGTTAACCCATAGTTTTGGTCCAAAAATGGCCATTTTTCCAACCTTTTTTTTTAGGCAATATAGGCCCGGAAAGTGTATTTTATGATATTCTTGAACGAAAAAAGGCCTTTCTAGACTATAAAAACAAGAAGTTCAAAAAGTGGAAATATTGACATTTTTCCAAAGGGATTAACCCATGCTTTTGGTCCAAAAATGGCCAGTTTTCAACCCTTTTTTTTTAGGCACTTTAAGCCAGGAAAATGTATTTTATGATATTCAAGAACGAAAAAACGCTTTTCTAGGCTATAAAAACAAGAAGTTCAAAAAGTCGAAAAATTGACATTTTTTTAAAGGGGTTAAACCATGGTTTTGATCCAAAAATGGCCATTTTTCCAATTTTTTTTCAGGCATTATAGGCTAGCAAAAATGTATTTTATTATATTCTATTACGAAAAAAAGCCTTTTCTAGGCTATAAAAACAAGAAGTTCAAAAAGTCGAAAAATTGACATTTTTCCAAAGGGGTTAACCTATGGTTTTGGTCCAAAAATGGCCATTTTTCACCCTTTTTTTTTTTAGGCACTTTAAGCCAGGAAAATGTATTTTATGATATTCTAGAACGAAAAAACGCTTTTCTAGGCTATAAAAACAAGAAGTGCAAAAAGTTAAAAAATTGACATTTTTTCAAAGGGGTTAACCCATGGTTTTGATACAAAAATGGCCATTGTTCCGACTTTTTTTTTCCCAATTTAGGCCAGGAAAATGTCTTTTATGATATTGTAGAACGAGAAAACGCTTTTCTAGGCTATAAAAACAAGAAGTTCAAAAAGTTAATAAATTGACATTTTTTCAAAGGGGTTAACCCATGGTTTTGATCCAAAGATGGCCATTTTTCCAACTTTTTTTTTTTATCTAATATAGGGCAGAAAAATTTTTTTTATGATATTCTAGAACGAAAATACGCCTTTCTGGGCTATAAAAACAAGGAGTTTAAAAAACCGAAAAACTGACATTTTTCCAAAGGGGTTAACCCATGGTTTTGGTCCAAAAATGGCCTTTTTCCAAAGTTTTTTTTGTTAGGCAATATAGGCCAGGAAAATGTCTTTTATAATATTCTGGAACGAAAAAAAGCCTTTCTAGGCTATAAAAACAAGAAGTTCAAAAAGTCGAAATATTGACATTTTTCCAAAGGGGTTAACTTATGGTTTTGGTCCAAAAATGGCCATTTTCCCAACGTTTTTTTTTAGGCAATATAGGCTAGCAAAATGTATTTTATGATATTCTATTACGAAAAAAAGCCTTTCTAGGCTATAAAAACAAGAAGTTCAAAAAGTCGAAATATTGACATTTTTCCAAAGGGGTTAACTTATGGTTTCGATCCAAAAATGACCATTTTTCTAACTTTTTTTTTTACCTAATATAGGCCAGGAAAATGTCTTTTATGATATTGTAGAACGAAGAAACGCCTTTCTAGGCTATAAAAAAAAAGAAGTTCAAAAAGTCCTAAAATTGAGATTTTTCCAAAGGGGTTAACCCATGGTTTTGGTCCAAAAATGGCCATTTCTCAAACTGTTTTTTTCAGGCAATATAGGCTAGGAAAATGTCTTTTATGATATTCTAGAAAAAAAAAGGGCCTTTCTATTGTATAAAAACAAGGAGTTCAAAAAGTCGAAAAATTCGACATTTTTGCAAAGGGGTTAACCCATGGTTCTCCTCCAAAGATGGCCATTTTTCCACCTTTTTTTTTTAGGTAATATAGGGCAGAAAAATTTTTTTTATGATATTCTAGAACGAAAAAACGCCTTTCTAGGCTATAAAAACAAGAAGTTTAAAAAGCCCAAAAACTGACATTTATCCAAAGGGGTTAACCCATGGTTTTGGTCCAAAAATGGCCTTTTTCCAAAGTTTTTTTTTTTAGGCAATATAGGCCAGGAAAATGTCTTTTATAATATTCTAGAACGAAAAGAAACGCTATTCTAGGCTATAAAAAAAACAAGTTCAAAAAGTCGAAAAATTGAGGTTTTTTCCAAAGGGGTTAACCCATGGTTTTGGTCCAGAAATGGCCATTTTTCCAACTTTTTTTATGCAATATAGGCTAGGAAAATGTATTTTATGATATTCTAGAACGAAAAAACGCCTTTCTAGGCTATAAAATGAAGAAGTTATCATAGTCGAAAAATTGACATTTTTCCAAAGGCGTTAACCCATAGTTTTGGTCCAAAAATGGCCATTTTTCCAACCTTTTTTTTTAGGCAATATAGGCCCGGAAAGTGTATTTTATGATATTCTAAAACGAGAAAAGGCCTTTCTAGACTATAAAAACAAGAAGTTCAAAAAGTCGAAATATTGACATTTTTCCAAAAATGGCCAGTTTTCACCCCTTTTTTTTTAGGCACTTTAAGCCAGGAAAATGCATTTTATGACATTCAAGAACGAAAAAACGCTTTTCTAGGCTATAAAAACAAGAAGTTCAAAAAGTCGAAAAATTGACATTTTTTTAAAGGGGTTAACCCATGGTTTTGATCCAAAAATGGCCATTTTTCCAACTTTTTTTTTCAGGCATTATAGGCTAGCAAAATGTATTTTATTATATTCTATTACGAAAAAAAGCCTTTTCTAGGCTATAGAAACAAGAAGTTCAAAAAGTTAATAAAATGACATTTTTCCAAAGGGGTTAACCCATGTTTTTGATCCAAAAATGGCCATTTTTCTAACTTTTTTTTTTACCCAATATAGGCCAGGAAAATGTCTTTTATGATATTGTAGAACGAAAAAACACCTTTTTAGGCTATAAAAACAAGAAGTTTAAAAAGTCGAAAAATTGACATTTTTGCAAAGGGGTTAACCCTTGGTTTTCCTCCAAAGATGGCCATTTTTCCAAGTTTTTTTTTTTTAGGTAATATAGGGCAGAAAAATTTTTTTTATGATATTCTAGAACGAAAAAACGCCTTTCTAGGCTATAAAAACAAGGAGTTTAAAAAACCGAAAAACTGACATTTTTCCAAAGGGGTTAACCCATGGTTTTGGTCCAAAAATGGCCTTTTTCCAAAGTTTTTTTTTTTTAGGCAATATAGGCCAGTAAAATGTCTTTTATAATATTCTAGAACGAAAAAAAGCCTTTCTAGGCTATAGAAAAAAGAAGTTCAAAAAGTCGAAATATTGACATTTTTCCAAAGGGGTTAACTTATGGTTTTGGTCCAAAAATGGCCATTTTCCCAACTTTTTTTTTTAGGCAATATAGGCTAGGAAAATGTATTTTATTATATTCTATTACGAAAAAAAGCCTTTCTAGGCTATAAAAACAAGAAGTTCAAAAAGTCGAAATATTGACATTTTTCCAAAGGGGTTAACTTATGGTTTTGGTCCAAAAATGGCCATTTTCCCAACTTTTTTTTTTAGGCACTATAAGCCAGGAAAATGTTTTTTGTGATATTCTTGAACGAAAAAACCCTTTTCTAGGGTATAAAAACAAGAAGTTCAAAAAGTTGAAAAATTGAGATTTTTCCAGAGGGGTTAACCCATGGTTTTGATCCAAAAATGGCCTTTTTTCTAACTTTTTTTTTATCCAATATAAGCCAGGAAAATGTCTTTTATGATATTGTAGAACGAAGAAACGCCTTTCTAGGCTATAAAAACAAGAAGTTCAAAAAGTCGAAAAATTGCCATTTTTCCCAAGGGTTCAACGCATGGTTTTGGTCCGAAAATGGCCATTTTTCCAATTTTGTTTTTGTTAGGGAATATATGTTAGGAAAATGTCTTTTATGATATTCGAGAACGAAAAAACGCCTTTCTAGGCTACAAAAAGAAGGAGTTCAAAAAGTCGAAAAACTGACATTTTTCCAAAGGGGTTAACCCATGGTTTTGGTCCAAAAATGGCCATTTTCCCAACTGTTTTTTTTTAGGCACTATAAGCCAGGAAAATGTGTTTTATGGTATTCTTGAACGAAAAAACGCTTTTCTAGGCTATAAAAAGAAGAAGTTTAAAAAGTTGAAAAATTGACATTTTTCCAAAGGGGTTAACCCATGGTTTCGATCCAAAAATGACCATTTTTCTAACTTTTTTTTTTACCTAATATAGGCCACGAAAATGTCTTTTATGATATTCTAGAACGAAAAAACGCCTTTCTATTCTATAAATCAAGGAGTTCAAAAAGTCGAAAAACTGACATTTTTCAAAAGGGGTTAACCCATGGTTTTCGTCCAAAAATGGCCATTTCTCAAACTTTTTTTTTTAGGCAATATAGGCCACGAAAATGTCTTTTATGATATTCTAGAACGAAAAAACGCCTTTCTATTCTATAAATCAAGGAGTTCAAAAAGTCGAAAAACTGACATTTTTCAAAAGGGGTTAACCCATGGTTTTGGTCCAAAAATGGCCATTTTTCTAACTTTTTTTTTTCGCAATATAGGCCAGGAAAATATGTTCTATAATATTCTAGAACGAAAAAACGCCTTTCTAGGCTATAAAAACAAGAAGTTCAAAATGTTGAAAAATTGACATTTTTCCAAAGGGGTTAACGCATGGTTTTTTTTAAAAAAGGGGCATTTTTTTTTTAGGCAACTTAGGCGTGGAAAATGTCTTTTATGATATTCTAGAACGTAAAATGCCTTTCTAGGCTATAAAAACAAGAAGTTTATGAAGTCCAAAAATTGACATGTTTCCAAAGGGGTTAACCCATGGTTTTGGGGCAATAATGGCCATTTTTCCAAGTTTTTTTCTTAGGCAATATAGGCCAAGAAATGTCTTTTATGATATTCTGGAACGAAAAAACGCCTTTCTAGGCTATAAAATCAAGAAGTTCAAAAAGTCGAAAAATTGACATTTTTGCGAAGGGGTTAACCCATGGTTTTGGTCCAAAAACTACCATTTTTCCAACTTTTTTTTTTAGGCAATATAGGGCAGGAAAATGTCTTTTGTGATATTCTAGAACGCAAAAACGCCTTTCTAGGCTATAAAAACAAGAAGTTCAAAAAGTCGAAAAATTGACATTTTTCCAAATGGGTTAACCATGGTTAACCATGGTTTTGGTCCAAAAAGGGCCATTTTTCCAACTTTTTTTTTTAGGCAATTTAGGCCAGGAAAATGTCTTTTACGATATTCTAGAACAAAGAAACGCCTTTCTAGGCTATAAAAACAAGAGGTTCAAAAAGTCGAAAAATTGACATTTTTCCAAAGGGGTGAAGGGGTTGGTGAAAAAGTATAGGGGGGTGGGGGGTGGGCCGGAGCATTTTGAAATGTGGTCGATAAAAAACACATGACCCACCCCCTACCCTCGACACAAAAATGACTGACCCACCCCCAAAGCAAGGTTGGAAATTGCATGACCCACCTCCCAGTTAAAAGATAAAAGTTTGGTTTCCACTTAATAATCCAATAAAACCTTGTTCTTCCCTTTGGAAAAATGTCAATTTTTCGACTTTTTGAACTTCGTGTTTTTGTAGCCTAGAAAGGCGTTTATTCGTTCTAGAATAGCGTAAAAGAAATTTTCTTGGCCTTTATTGCCTAAATAAAGAAAACGATGAAAAAATCGAAGATTTTATCAAGGGTATTTTGTGAGAAATTAAGTCAGAATAGACCATTTCTTGATATTCTGGATAGAAAAGAATGCTCTTTGGATTAAAAAAGTGAAGTTTAAGAAAAGTCCAAAAAATTGAAATATTTTTAAAGGGGTTAGTCCATGGTTTTTGTCAAAAAATAGAATGTTTTATTAAGGGTATATTTTGAGCAAATTAAGTCAGAAAAGATCTCTTTTTGATATTCTGGATAGAAAAGAATGCTTTTTAGACTAAAAAAATTGGAAGTTTTAAAAAAGTTAAAAAAATCATAATTTTTCAAATGGGTTAATCCATGGTGTTTGTCAAAAAATTGAATATTTTTTCAAAGGTATTTTTTTTGCTCAAATTAAATCAGAAAAGATCGTGTTTTATATCCTGGATAGAAAAGAATGCTTTTGAGTCTAAAAAATGTGAAGTTTTTAAAAAGTCTTAAAAAATCAAAAAGTTTTCAAAGGGGTTAGTCCATGTTTTTTTTTAAAAAAAATGGAAAATTTTGTCATGGGTATATTAAGAGATTAACTCAGAAAAGACCTTTATATTAAATTCAGGATAGAAAAGAATGCTTTTAGGAGCAAAATAGTAACGTTTTAGAAAAGACCAAAGAATTGAAATTTTTCAAAGGGGTTAGTCCATGGTTTTTGTCAAAAAATCGAATATTTTATGAAGAGTGTTTATGTCATAATTTAGACCAGAAAAGATCGTTTTTTGATATTCTGGATAGCAAAGAATGGTTTTGAGACCAAAAAATTGAAGTTCTAAAAATGACCAAGAAATCATAATTTTTTTAAGGGGTTAATCTATGGTTTCGAAATTTTTCAAACGGAATAGTCCATGGTTTTTGTCAAAAAATCGAGTATTTTTTTAAGGGTATTTTTTGGGCAATTTAAGTCAGAAAAGATCTTTTTTGATGTTCTGGATAGAAAAGAATGCTTTTTAGACCACAAAAACTAAGTTTTAAAAAAGTCCAAAATACGAAATTTGTTAAAAGGGGTTAGTCCATGGGTTTTGTCAAAAAATCGAATATTTTATCAAGGGTATTTTTTGGGCAAATTAATAAAGAATAGTTTGGTTTTTGATGTTTTGGATAGAAAAGAATGCTTTTTAGACCACAAAAACGAAGTTTTAAAAAAGCCCAGAAAATGGAAATATTTTAAAGGGGTTAGTCCATGGTTTGTGTCAAAAAATAGAATGTTTTATTAAGGGTATATTTTGAGCAAATTAAGTCAGAAAAGATCTTTTTTTGATATTCTGGATAGAAAAGAATGCTTTTAGACCCAAAAAGTAAAGTTTTAAAAAGTCCAAAAATCGGAACTTTTTCGAACTGGTTAGTCCAAGATTTTTGTCAAAAAAATCAAATATTTTATCAAGGATATTTTTAAGGCAAATTAAGTCAGAAAAGATGTTTTTTGATGTTCTGGATAGAATAGAATGCTTTTTAGACCACACAGCTAAGTTTTTAAAAGGTCAAGAAAATGGAAATTTTTCAAAGCGGTTAGTCCATGGTTTTTGTCAAAAAATCGAATATTCTATCAAGGGTGTTTATTTCGCAAATTAGACCAGAAAAGATCGTTTTGGATATTCTGGACAGGAAAGAAGGATTTTTAGACCAAAAAAGTGAAGTTTTAAAACGTCCAGAAAATCGAAATTTCTCAAAGGGGATGGTCCATGGTTTTTGTCAAGAAATCGAACATTTTGTCAAGGGTGTCTATTTTGCAAATTAGACCAGGTAAGATCGTTTTTTGATATCCTGGACTGAAAAGAATGATTTTTAGATTTAAAAGTTAACTTTTTAAAAAGTCTATAAAGGGAAATTTTTCAAAGGGGTTAGTCCACGGTTTATGTCATAGGAATTTTGTCATAGGTATATTTTGGGTAAATCATGACAGAAAAGACCGTTTTTTCATATTCTGGATAGAGAAGTATGCTTTTTAGACCAGAAAAGTGAAGTTTCAAAAAAGACAAAAATGAAAATTTTTTAAAGGGGTTAGTCCAGCGTGTTTGTCAAAAAGTGGACTATTCTATCAAGGGTATTTTTTGGGCGAACTAAGTCAGAAAAGACCGTTTTTTGATATTCTGGACAGAAAAGAATCATTTTAGACCACCAAAGTGAAGTTTCAAAAAATTCCATAAAATGAAAATTTTTCCAAACGTGTTAGTTCAAGATTTTTTTTGAAAAAATCGAATATTTTATCAAGGGTATTTTTTCGGCAAATCAACCCAGAAAAGATTGCTTTTTGATACTTTTGACAAAAAACAACGATTTTTAGACTAAAAAAGTAAAGTGTTAGAAAAGTCGAAAAAATTGAAATTTTTTAAAGCAGTAGGTCGATGGTCAAAAAATCGAATATTTTATCAAGGGTATTTTGGGGGCAAATTAAGTCAGAAGAGACCGTTCTTTGATATTCTGGATAGAAGAGAATGCTCTTTAGACCAAATTAGTGAAGTTTTAAAAAAGTCCAAAAAGTCGAAATTTTTTAAAGGGGTTAGTGCATGGTTTTTGTCAAAAAATCGCATATTTTATCAAGGGTGTTTATTTCGCAATTAGACCAGAAAAAAAAGTTTTTTGATATTCCGGATAGAAAAGAATGCTTTTTACACCAAAAAAGCGCAGCTTTAAAAAAGTCCAAAAATCGAAATTTTTCAAAGGGGTTGGTCCATGGTTTTTGTCAAAAAATCGAATATTTTATCAAGGGTGTTCATTTCGCATAATAGACCAGAAAAGATCGTTTTTTGATATTCTTGACAGGAAACAATGAATTTAAACCAACAAAGTGAAGTTTTAAAAAGTCCAAAAAATCGACATTTTTGAAAGGGGTTAGTCCATGGTTTTTGTCAAAAATTCGATTATTTTATCACGGGTACTTTTTGGGGAAATTAATAAAGAAAAGTTTGTTTTTTTGATGTTTTGGATAGAAAAGAATGGTTTTTAGACTAAAAAATCGCAGTTTTAAAAAAGTCCAGAAATCGAAATTTTTCAAAGGGGTTAGTCCATGGTTTTTGTCAAAAAATTGAATATTTTATTAAGGGTATTTATTTCGGAAATTAGACCAGAAAAGATCGTTTTTTGTTATTCTGGACAGAAAAGAATCATTTTAGACCAAATAAGAGAAGTTTAAAAAAGTCCAAAAAATGGAAATTTTTCCAAAGGTGTTAGTTCAAGGTTTTTATAAAAAAATCGAATATTTTATCAAGGGTGTTTTTTGGGCAAATCAAGCCAGAAAAGATCTTTTTTTGATATTGTAGACAAAAAAGAATGATTTTTAGAGTAAAAAAGTGAAGTGTTAGAAAAGTCGAAAAAATCATTTTTTTTAAAGTAGTAAGTCGATGGTTTTTATATAAAAAAAGAATATTGTTTTAAGGGTATCTTTTGGGTAAATCAAGTCAGAAAAGACCGTTTTCTTATCTTCTGGATAGAAAAAAATGCTTGTCAGACCAAAAAAGTGAGGTGTTACAAAAGTCCAAAAAAATCGAAATTTACCAAGGGGGTTAGTACATGTTTTTTTTGTCAAAAAATCAAACATTTTCTCATGTGTTTTATTTGGGCAAATCAAGCTAGAAAAGATCGTTCTTTGATATTTGAGATAGAAAAGAATGCTTTTTGGAACAGAAAAGTGAAGTTTTAAAAAGATCGAAAAAATCGAAATTTTCCGAAGGGGTTAGTCCATGGTTTTTGGTTAAAAATCGAACCTTTTCTGAGGTGTATTTTTTGGTCTAATCAAGCCAGAAAAGATGGTTTTTTGATATTCTGGATAGAAAAGAATGCTGTTTAGACCAGAAAAGTAAACTTTCAAAAAAGACTAAAAAAATGGAAATTTTTCAAAGGTGGTAGTCCATGGTTTTTGGCAAAAAATCGAATATTTTCTGCGGTGTATTTTTCTAGGGACATCAGGCCAGACATGGTCGGTTTTGTTTAGAATCTGGATAGGAAAGAATGTTTTTTTTTTTAATTTCTTAATTTTTTGGTTTTAAGCACAAAAGGCCAAAAAGAGGCGTCTTTTGGCCTTCAGCATAGAAAAATAGCCTTTATAGACTATGGAAACATCGATTTAAGAAAATCAAAAAAATTTTGCAGTTTTCCAAAGGTGTTAGTTCATGGTTTTGGTCAAAACCTTGAGTCGACTTCATTTTTTGGTTTTAAGCAAAATAGGCCAAAACAATTTGTCTTTTGGGGCGATCAAAACCTTCATTAAAAAAAGTCGAAAAATTTCTATTTTCCAAAGGGGTTAATTAGTCCATGGATTTTGGAAAAATTTGGAAATCTGTTAATTTTTTGTATTAAGCACAATAGGCCAAAAAAAGTTGTCTTGTGCCCTTCTACATTGAAAACTAGTCTTTTTAGACTACAAAAACATTTTTGCATTTTTCCAAAGGGGCTAGTCTATGGTTTTGCTGAAAAATGTGAATTTTCTTCATTTTATGTTTTTTTTTTAGCAAAATAGCAAAAATCAATATGCCTTGTAACCTTCTACATAGAAAACTAGTCTTTTTAGACTAAGAAAACACCGATTTGAAAAAGTGGAAAAATTTGCAGGTTTCCAAAGGGGTTGGTCCATGGTTTTGGTCAAAAATGTGAATTTCCTTCATTTTATGGCTTTAAGACAAATGGGCCATAACAAGGTGTCTTGTGACCTTCTACTTAGAAAACTAGTCTTTTTAGACCACAAAAACACCGATTAGAAAAGTCGAAAAATTTGCATTGCTCTAAAGGGGTTAGTCCATGGTTTGGTTAAAAATTTATAATATCTTTCATGTATTGGGTTTAAAAAAAATAGGCCAAAACTACGTGTCTTGTGACCTTCGACACAAAAAACTAGTCTTTTTGGAGAAAAAAAACACTGATTTAACAGCCAGTCTCTAAGATCCTCAAATCGAGTTTTGCCCACAAAATAAATTTCGCTCATAATTTTTCTGTAGGCTTCTTTTAAAAAGTATATAACAAATATGAAACTAGATTGGACAAATTCGCTTCTGTAAAATTTTTTTAACGAATTTCCTTTCGGCGCCACACGAGGACCTGAGATGCTTGTGAAATATGCAAATTTTGTCAAAATTCAACCTGATTGCTCCGGATAAAAGAGTGCGACCCAAAGCTTCCAATTTACTAGTTGATTTAATTGAGCCTTTATCGTTAAAATAATACAGGTCAGAATCAGGTATGAGGAAAAATACTTAGCCCCTTTGACCCACTTAGCGAAACATACGATTTTAACCAAATTCAGTGGATTAAATCTCAAAAGTGGCTCACACTTACAGACTCTCCTGCATGTCATTGTGTAGTTCAATCCTTCAGCTACTGAATCGTGTTAAACGTTTTGGCGGCCATTCAGTTTCGGTCGAGGGGTGAGTGGCGAAATTTGCCTTACTTTGCCATTTCGCAGGCGTTTCGCCATCGTCGAGTCCAGAAGGATTGTCAGAATGGAAAGCGAGAAATCGGGTATATGCCACTCGAAAATTGTCCATTCCTAAAGACTGCATACTTTCAATCACTGTTTTCCATGTGGCTGTGGTTTTAACCAAAGGAAGAAGAGAGAGAGGGCGGTGAACGTGAGCTTATTTCTGTTATATAACAAAACATGACACATGTCATAGAACATAACATGAAAAATGTTATATAACAGAACATGACACACCTTATAGAACATAACATGACACATGTTATATAACATAACAAGACAAATGTTACATAACAGAACATGACACATGTCATAGAACATAAGATAACAAATGTTATATGACAGAACATGACACATGTTATATAACAGAACATGACAAATGTTATATAACAGAACATGACACATGTCATAGAACATAAGATAACAAATGTTATATAACAGAACATGACACATGTTATACAACATAACATAACATGACATGACACATGTTATATAACATAACATGACATGACAGATGCTATATAACACAACATGACAAATGTTATATAACAACATGACATATGTTATATAACAGAACATGACATGACACATGTTATATAACATAACATGACATGACACATGCTATATAACATAACATGACAAATCTTATACAAAAGAACATGACACATGTTATATAACAACATGACACATGTTATATGACAGAACATGACATCTTATAGAACATAACATGACACATCTTATATAACAGAACATGACATAACACATGCTATATAACATAACATGACAAATGTTATATAACAACATGACACATGTTATATAACAACATGATATATGTTATATAACAGAACATGACGCATGTTATATAACAGAACATAACAAATGTTACATAACAGAACATGGCACATGTTATATAACATAACATGACACATGTTATACAACATAACATGACACTTGTTATATAACATAACATGACATATGTTATAGAACATAAAATAACATGACATATGTTATATAACAGAACATGACATGCTATATAACAGAACATGACAAATAATATATAACAGAACATGGCACATGTTATATAACATAACATGACACATGTTATATAACATAACATAACATGACATATGTTATATAACAAAACATGACAAAATGTTATATAACAGAACATGACACATGTTATATAACAGAGCATGACATGACGTGTTATATAACATAACATCACATGACACATGCTATATAACGTAAAATGACAAATGTTATATATAGAGCATAACGTGTAATGTTCTTTTTATTATATGAAGAAACCAATTCAACAAAAGCAAAAGACGGGAATCGTGACGTCATTGAACGATACGACACTCAAAAAGGTGACATACGGAAAATACGCCACTCGGGTCCCGGATGAAGTGGCGTATGGAATCTACGAGTGGTTTAGTTCCCAGTAAAACACTCTCCTCCATATAATAAAACAGAACATGACACATGTTATATAACAACATGACATATGTTATATAACAGAACATGACAAATGTTATATAACAGAACATGGCACATGTTCTATAAGATAACATGACACATGTTATACAACAAAACATGACACATGTTATATAACATAACATGACATGTTTTAGAACATAATATGTCACATGTTACATATCATAAAATGACATGACAAATGTTAAATAACATAACAGGACACATGTTATAGAACATGACATGACACATGTTATATAACATGACATGAGACATGTTATATAACATAACACGCCACATGTTATATAACATAAAATGACACATGTTATATAACAGAACATGACAAATGTTATATAACAGATCATGACAAATGTTATATAAAAGAACATGACACATGTCATAGAACATAACATAAAAAATGCTATATAACAGAACATGAAACATGTCATTACAGAACATGACACATGTTATATAACAGAAGATGACACGTGTTATATAATATAACATGACATGACACATGCTATATAACATAACATGACAAATGTTATATAACAGAACATGACACATGTTATATAATAACATGTCATATGACAGAACATGACACATGTTATAGAACATCACATAACATGACATGTTATATAACAGAATATGACATATGTTATATAACATAACATGACACATGCTGTATAACATAACATGACATGACACATGCTATATAAGATAACATGACAAATGTTATATAACAGAACATGACACATGTTATATAACAACATGACAAATGTTATATGACAGAATATGACATGTTATAGAACAAAAGATGACACATGTTATATAACAGAACATGACACATGTTATATAACAGAACATGACACATGTTATAACAGAACATGACACATGTTATATAACAGAACATGACACATGTTATATAACAGAACATGACACATGTTATATAACAACATGTCATATGACAGAACATGACACATGTTATAGAACATAACATAACATGACATGTTATATAACAGAATATGACATGTTATATAACATAACATGACACATGTTGTATAACATAACATGACAAAATGTTATATAACAGAACATGACATGACACATGTTATATAACATAAAATGACGACACATGCTATATAACATAACATGACAAATGTTATTTAACAGAACATGACACTTGTTATATAAGAACATGACAAATGTTATATGACAGAATATGACATGTTATAGAACATGAGATGACACATGTTATATAACAGAACATGACACATGCTATATAACAGAACATGACACATGTTATATAACAGTACATGACACATGTCATATAACAGAACATGACACATGTTATACAACATAACATGACACATGTTATATAACATGACATGAGAATGTTATATAACATGACATGAGAATGTTATATAACATGACATGAGACATGTTCTAGAACATATACCTGCCAACTTTTTCTGAGTTATAAGCATGAGACTTTTATCCTGGGAGTTCTGGGATTTTTGCACACGACACGATCATTTCCGAAGATTTCCGAAGTCGTCTGAAGTCTGCCGAAGGTGACTATCGAGAAAACGCTTATCCACAAAATCAGAGATCGCGAGGAAGGTATTGTCATTTATTCATTTTACACATGGTTTTCGTTCCTTGCATGGGTCTGAGTTAACATATTTTTGAAAATTGTGTCAAGCAAGACGGCAACAAGTCACATTTTTCAATCAGACGTGAGAAATTGGCCCGCTGGCGTGAGCCGGCGTGAGATCGAAGTTTTCAACCCGCAGGCGTGAGACTCACGCCTAAGGCGAGAGAGTTGGCAGGTATATATAACATGACATGAGACATGTTATAACATAACACGACACATGTTATATAACATAACAGGGCACATGTTATATAACATAACATGACACTACATAGGTTATATAACATAACAGGACACATGTTATATAACATAACATGACATGAGACATGTTATATAGCATAACACGACACATGTTATATAACATAACATGACAAAATGTTATATAACAGAACATGACATGACATGTTATATAAGACAACATGACAAATGTTATATAACAGAAATATGACATCACATATGTTATATAATATAACAGGACACATGTTATAAACATAACATGACATATGTTATAGAACATGACATGACACATGTTATATAACAGAACATGACACATGTTACATAAGAGAACATGACACATATTATATAACATAACACGACACATGTTATATAACATAACATTACACATGTTACATAACAGAACATGTTCTGCTATATAACATGTTCTGTTTGGCTCAATTGAAAATACTTAAATACTTATGTGACCTCACAAAAACGAGGGTAACAAAAGTCTCGCGGATTTCTTGAATGCGACATTTCCAGTTAATTGGTTTTTTTATAGTGAAGGGCAATCTTTTTTTCTTCATGGCCAGGATAAGGATAACGACAGTTTTACGTGGCCACTAGTATAATTATACTGAGACTGTGCCTATCGGCAAGGCAAACCACCATCTTTTTCTACTTTTTCATGTGAACGATTAAATTTTCTCGCCCTTGCCAAAATTAGATCATATTCGGTGACCTTCGTATGTGAAAGGTTTTAGCTTCTTAGATGGTTCTTTACTTGGACAACGCACTTATTTAGTAAAAAAAATTGTCTTTATCGAACCACAAGTAATATTTGCTACATCGGCAAAGGAACAATTGGCAGGTGCATGTGCCATTTTGGTTGTTTGCCAGTAGCATTAACTGCGATTTAGGTGGTCAGTGGGCTATGGACCGCTTTGAAGAATGACTGAAAGTTCCTCAGTACTTGAGAGCGGTCAAAATCTGTTTTTGAAAAATTTCTGGAGATAGAGCGGGTTGGAGGGGGAGTCAGTGCTTGTGGAAAACAGAATATACCCGTAGTCATTTCTAAGTTTGTAATCTAAGCGGGGCAGAGCCTCAGCTGTGACGTGCTAAGTATTGCAACTTTCAACCCTCGGTTTCAGACGAAACTGTTGAAACTGGATGACAAATAAATGTCTGAGAATGATTCAGAAGCTGAATAATGGAACTATACCTAGTTGTTTGCTGTTTTGACAACTTATTTTCTATAATTATTTATGTAGCAGCTGAGGACGCGTTTGAATAGCAGGCCGAGGTTTCTGAGACATTCTGTTCAATATCCTGTTAAGTTAAAGATGAAATAATTATTGTAATGCGAATTGAGTTTCGGCTAATAACGAAAGTATAAAACTATAAAATATGCTCCAACTGGTGACGTTGAAAGGGTGAAAGGCTGAAAATATCGATTTATAAAAGTGGAAAAAATTGCATTTTTTCAAACGGATTACTCCATGGTTTTGGTCAAAAATTTGTATCGTCTTCATGTTTTGGTTTTAAGCAAAATAAGCAAAAAAGAGGCGTCTTTTGGCATTTTGCGTAGAAAACAAGCCGTTGTTGACTATGAAAACATCGATTTATAAAAGTGGAAAAATTTGCATTTTTCCAAAGGGGTTAGTCCATGGTTTTGGTCAAAAATTTGTATCGTCTTCATGTTTTGGTTTTAAGCAAAATAAGCAAAAAAGAGGCGTCTTTTGGCATTTTGCGTAGAAAACAAGCCGTTGTTGACTATGAAAACATCGATTTATAAAAGTGGAAAAATTTGCATTTTTCCAAAGGGGTTAGTCCATGGTTTTGGTCAAAAATTTCAATTGTCTTCATTTTTCGGTTTCAAGCAAAATAGGCCAAAACAAGGTGTCTTGTGGCCTTCTACATTGAAAACTAGTCTTTTGGGGCTATAAAAACACTTGAAAAAAGTCGAAAAGTTTCCATTTTTCCAAAGAGGTTAGTCAATGGTTTTGATCAAAATTTGAATTTTTTTCAACTTTTTTTGGTTTTAAGCGAAATAGGCCAAAACTAGGTGTCTTTTTATCTTCTTGATAGAAAACTAGCTTTTGTAGACTATGAAAACGACGATTGAAAAATGTCGGGAAATTTGCATTTTTTCATGGTTGTTAGGACATGGCTTTGCTTAAAAATATGCAGTTTCTTTTATTTTTTGGTTATAAGAGGAATAAACCAAAAATAGGTGCTCTGGGGTCTTCTACCTAGAAAACCAGCCTTTCTAGACTATAAAAACATCGTCTTAAAAAAATTTGCAAAACTTGCATTTTTTCCCTCGGGTGTTAGTCCACGGTTTTGGTCAAATATTTGGACATTTCTTATTTTGGGGGGTTTTTAAGCAAAATAGGCAAAAACTAGGTGTCTTTGGACCTTTTTTTTAATATAAAAAACTAGCCTTTCTAGACTATGAAAACGTCGATTTAACTTGAAAAGTCGAGAAATTTGCATTTTTCCATAGTTGTTAGTCCATGGTTTTGCTCAAAAACGTGAAATTTATTTCATTTTTTTGTTATCAGAAAAATAAACCAAAAAGAAGTGTTTTGTGGCCTTCTAGATAGAAAACTAGCCTTTCTGGACGAGAAAAATCGATTTCAAAAAGTCGAAAGATTTGCATTTTGAGACATGAGACGAGGGTCTTCCTTCGCTAAAAGAGTCACACTCTTGATCGTCAAAGCAGACACACACGGTTCCATGATGGCCGAAATCTTTGCTGTGGCAGGTAGAGTAGTATTTAGAAGGTGAAAACTTCTTAAACGCAGTCGCAAAGACTAAAAAAAGCAGGCTATAAAGAATGACTAGTCCAAATTTGGTTCCATGAATGTCTCTTTTCATTTTGGCAGGGTAACAAATGGTGAGGCTGTGGTCAGTCTAGACAACATTAACAAAGAACTACCCGTGCCGGACTGGGCAGAAAATCGCGGTTAAAAGAGACCATGACGATTTCACCTTTCTGTAAGTACAGCCAAGGGGGGGGGGGGGGGGGGGGTCAAAATTCGTCGATATCCCTGTAATAAACTTCCTATTTCCCAGTCTACAGAAAAAAAATCCATCCATTGACTTCTCTTTCTCCAAACAATAACTTAGCACCCACAACCACCCCCTTCCTATCCGTCGAAAAAATCGCTCACTACTAGGGAACACCTGACCTGAACCACCAATGGCGCCATATCCTCTTTGCCTGCCCGCCGATTTTCGCGCCTCCCCGGAAAAAAAAGGACGCCTGATTGCAAGTGACTCAAATGATCATTATCATGTCACGTGCCATACACTGGAAAGTGTAATCTATTAGGGGCAGTGTTGGCGATTCCAGCGCTTTAGCATCATACAGACTGAGATTTAAAAAAGCCTGAAAAATCAATTTACCATGTTAATAGTTTAAATATAACCGAATAGGGTAAATATCGTGGAGTATCATAGAGAATATAATATATCGAAAACCGTTTCGCCTCGTGATATCACATATGTCTGAACACGTTGAAATACAACGAACAAAAGCAACGTTTCTGTTAAAAATAAGAAGTAAATCAGAAGAATTGTTGTATTTCATTTATTGATATAGAAAAAGGTTTTATTCCGTCGATCATTAGCCTATTTACAAACAATACCATTAATACTAACAAACGTCAAGAAAATACTGCATTGTCTTTCGTGGTACACATGGAATGAGAAAAACGTAGAATATGTTTGGAATTTTGCTTCTTGACAGTTCATATTTTCTAATTTATAGCTCCACTACTTTATTTCATATCTTTTACTTACAGTACGTAAAATACTATGCCATGCTCTCCAAATATGGTAACTGCACGCGTCTGCTCAAAATTAAAAACAAGCTGAAAATCGGTTCTTTTTCCAAATAAGGTTGGAGAGAATTCTCGATATTTTGTGGGCGTTTTCATGTTAAAACAGTTATTCCACTCGCGCTTGTTGGATATGAGGCACTTCGTTGGCTATCTACCATCTCATATCCAACGCGCACTTGTGGAATAATTTTTAAATAGACCATACAAATGACGGCATGGAGGGCATGTTATAATTGCTCATGTCCCATAATGGCTAAGCCAATCAAAACTTTAGAATTGCATTATCCAATAATTCAGTTTTGAATACAGTGTAGCACCAAATTTATGCGGGTTCAAATTTTTGCGATTTTTCCAGCCATCCGCAAAAATAAGTTCCCGCAAATAAAAATAGAAAGAGTAGAGACCATGGACAATTGATCCACCTTCAGGGGTAGACCAGTCCAACTGAAAGTTGCTGTTGCATTTTCAAAAATCCACGCTCGACGTAAATGGAATGAAACGTTTCAGATGATTTTTTTTGTTTATAATCAAGCATTGTTGTTCCGTTTTTTCCTTCGCTGGTTCCAACGATTTCTGACGTTTTGGTCTCGGTTTGGCTACGTTTACACAATACCGGACAGCTTTTCGTGCCGACACGAAAACAACAGCGCAGAACAGAAAAGAACAACATAGAACAACAGCATAAAAGCCAGGGTTTTCAACAAGAGCCGGTGGCCGGCGAACTGAATTCTCCGGCGATTTCACGTGAACTCGCCGCCTACTTTTCTTTGGAAATTACCCCGATTTCAAAAGAGCTTTCATGTTCTGTCACTGAATAAAAGAGCCAAAAGTTAATGATGTCTGTGTTCTGTTCAAGCAGTATAATTTTTGCTCTAGAATCCCGGAAATGCATTCTAAGATGCCCAGATTTCAAACTTTTCCCAGAAACTCGCGCTTTTGTCGCGTGTTTTTTTCCTTCTCAACCTACTCCAAAGCTTTTGCTACCCAATTAAAATCTTATTGAAAACCCTGGTCAAGCAGAACAAGTCGTTAACACACATCGAACATAGTGCCGGAGCAGTTGGTTCTCTAAATCCCCGTCCTCACCCCTGAATACTTACTTTTGTCTCAGTGGGCTCCAGTCCTCTTTTCTTCTTCTTATTCACTTCAGTGATGGTCCGAATAGCTGTTGACACTACGCCAAAGTGTGTTGCTCAGAACCTATCCGATATGCGACGCTTGAGATCGGTGCGGCACAGTTTCGCTCCGTCACAGAAATCGCGCCTAAACTGCCGTTCTTATGTCTAAACAGAAGCCCTATCCGATATGATTTTCGTGTAGGCGCAAAAGCCATTCTGTATGGTGTAAAGATAGCCTTAATCACGCCTAATGGAAAGCAGCCCAAATCCTCTTTTGCATGAAACACTGATGAAATACCAAACAAACAGCTTCTGTGATCATCCGTGTCTTTCCCTATTATGTTTATTCTTACATTCAGCCCTCTTAGGGTAAAATTTATTACAGTTTAAACTGACCTGTCACCACCAAAACTCCGTACAAATTACCAAATGTAAGTTTGAATGGAATATGAGGGTATGGTTTCCGTTATGATTCCTGCTTTCTTATCGATGATATGGAAAGTCATATTTTTTGCTTCAGTGTTCAGAATCACCATGACTGTGTTTAACTGCGGTGTCACAAACCCAATAAACTCCAGTGATGTTTGTGATGAAGATGCCACTCCAACTCTCCGTGATCCTGGAGGCACAAATTTGCTAAAATGACCGAGGTGATAATACATGGGCTGTAAAAAAATCAAAATCCAATTAAATTAATTAATATATGTACGGATACTGCGTCACGTTCTGAGCTAAACTATGGAAAACAGCGAAAGTTACCAAGAAGTGTTGTTATATAGCTGGAATTTTTTTCCCAACAGCGCAAGCTCTCATTGACTACTTCGAGGTCACATGACATCTAACAATGAAACTGTTCCCCTCCAAAATCTCTGAGCGGGCAACATTGCAAAATCTATGACGTCAGAGGGCAACAGTGCACTGTAACCCGCGAATGATCGACGACCGCTGTTACAGCGAGGTTTAATAAATTTCGAAGGACCAGTCACTAAGTGTTTGGTATTAAATGAAGAAAAAAGGGTCCCATGGTTTGTAACATTTTTCCTTGCATTGGTCCATTTGGATTCCTAAATATTTCAAAAAGGTGGCCAATTCATAAAAGACTACTCCCATGTTCATAACCTGGGGCACCTTCTTCTCATTTCGGACAAATTTAGGGTTCCCTTTAACGGGTATTAAATGAAGAAAAAAGGGTCAGACCCATTGCTAGTGCCATGTGATAACCGTGTTCGATACAGCTTTTAATAGAGTGTTTTCACATGACGTCACGGCAGCCATATTGGTGTCCCAAACCAATAAAACGGCGGCCATGTTGGAGTCCCAAACCAGTCCCCTGGGAGTTGAACTCTTTTCTTATGCAAACGCTTTCGTTTGTTACAATAAATTTGCATATATGCTGTCCACGTGAGAGAAAACACTCTATAGTCTAGTCCTGTCTCCTTTTAAAGATTATTTACTCTCAACCGAAACCAAAAAATTTCAAACCCACCTGTTTATAGAATTGTCCACTCTCAGCGTCAATAATAATCGGCGAATCAACAAAATTCTTGACCCAGTTTGGTCCTCCTTCCATGTTGAGTGCCAGGTTCCAGTCCACCCATCCAGCAGACCAGTGCGAGAGATTCTACAAAGTTAAATGTTGATAAAGTAATTAAAAAACAAACAAACACATAAACATACAAAAACGCAGACTAAAAACATACATAATATTCAGTTCACAACGGGTGAATGGCGTAACACGGGGTAACAAGGGAAACAAGGGGTAACACAGGGGTAACAACAGTAAGAAAGAGTAAAAAGTGGTAACAAGGGTAACAAGGGGTAACAAGAGTAACAAGGGGTAACAAGGGGTAACAAGAGGTAACAGGGGTAACAAGGGGTAACAAAGGGTAACAAGGGTAACAAGGGGTAACAAGGGTAACAAGAGTAACAAAGGGTAACAAGAGTAACAAAGGGTAACAAGAGGTAACAACAAGTAACAAGGCCAACAAGGAGTAACACAGGGTAACAAGGGGTAACAAAGGGTAACAAGGGGTAACAAGGGGTAACAAGGGGTAACAAGGCTAACAAGGGGTAACAAGGGGTAACAAGGAGTAACAAGGGTAACAAGGGGTTACAAGGGTAACAAGGGGTAACAAGAGTAACAAAGGGTAAAAAAAGGTAACATGGGGTAACAAGGGTAACAAGGGCTAACAAGAGTAACAAAGGATAACAAGGGGTAAAAAGGGAAAACAAGGGTAACAAGGGGAAACAAGGATAACAAAGGGCAACAAGGGGTAACAGGGGGTAACAAGGGGCAACAAACGTAACAAGGGGTAACAAAGGGTAACAAGGGGTAACAACGGGTAAAAAAGGGAAACAAGGGGTAACAACGGGTAAAAAGGGGTAACAAGGCGTAATAAGGGGTAACAAAGGTAACAAGAGGTAACAAGGGTACCAAGGAGTAACAAGGGCTAACAAAGAGTAACAAGGGGTAACAAGGAGTAAGAAGGGATAACAAAGGGTAACCAAGGGTAACAAGGGGTAGAAAGGGTAACGAGGAGTAACAAGGGGTTAGAAAGGGTAACAACGGTAACAAGGGGTAACAAGGGTAACAACAGGTAACAAGAGGTAACAAGGGTACAAAGGGGTTACAAGTTTAACAAGGGGTAACAAGGGTAACAAGGGGTAACAAGGGTAACAAGGGGTAACAAGAGGTAAGAAGGGATAACAAAGGGTAACAAGGGTAACAAAGGGTAACAAGGGTAACAAGGGTAACAAGGGTAACAAGGGGTAACAAGGGGTAACAAGGGGTAACAAAGGGTAACAAGGGTAACAAGGGTAACAAAGGGTAACAAGGGTAACAACGGGTAACAAGGGTAACAAGGGGTAACAAGGGGTAGCAAGGGGTAACAAGGGGTAACAAAGGGTAACAAGGGTAACCAGGGTAAGAAAGGGTAACAAGGGGTAACAAGGGTAACAAGACGCTGTGTGAGCGTATATTTGGGCGTGGTCGCACTACGGGTATGATACTTTGAACATGCCTTATTGCAGCTAAAGAACTGTCATCATATCTTACCAGAGAAGACAAATCCTTTACTCCACTTGTTTGCTGAACCACACAGCTTATACAGTATGTCCAAATCCACAACAAAAATAGTGTCATTTCACGACAACATAGGACATAAGTGGTTACAGCCCGGAGAGTAAGGTTTATCTCAGCTCCACTGATACTGACAGATGTGTTTTCACACCCATAACTTTGTACAGTGTACTCCGGTTACTAACAAGGGCAAATAAAGTTCCTTAAGTCCAGTATCCACAAGGATTAATAAGAGAGTAACACATTGCATAAACTGCTATAGGGCAGTTTAAAGGAACATTGGTAACTATTAACATTTGATATACTACAATTTTCAACATTGCTTGAGAAAAGATGAGGTTCAAAGGTTGCAATATGTACACCTTTAAGTTATATATCCTCATTCCTATACAGAGTCTGAAAACATTGTACTAATTTATGCATGGATGGTATTTCCAACAATACACATGTCCCTTCACTATGACTGTTATGATACATATCTCTAGCGTGAGAATCAAATACATTATATACCCCAGCCTCAGTGCTGTAGATACCAACACCAATAATTGCCACCGTTAAAATGAATGAGTTGTAGTTCAGTGCCAAGAGTGTTTGAAATGCTGTAACCTGTGAGTGGCATATACAGTAGTGATGGATGTTACAAGTATAACTGTCACTGTATTCAAGGTGGAAAAATTGCTTAAACACTGTAACCATTCCTGGCAATTCTGTTAACATTGATATAGATTGTCGTGCAAGCAGTGACAGACAAGAATATAATTGAATACCAACAATCATTATTTGAGTCATATCATCAACTGAAGTCATCTTTGTTATCTTACTGTAAATTAAAGCGCACAGACTCATTGCGACACATCGTTGTCCACCATTTTCCCCAAATCCTGTAACTTCCTTGACAGTATGGAGCATTAATTGTTTTTGTAGAATCTACATAAACTGAAGGTCCGGGAATCTTCTCTATATCAGTACAAAGCTTAAATTGGCCAAAATTAACCCGGTGATTCAAACTGTTTTAAGCACTATAAAATGGATAATTACATGTACAGAGGGGCAAATTCTTACTTAGAAGCCTATTTGGATATCTCATTCCACCTAAATCGCCTGTGCTCTGCTGCTTGGACGACAGATACACCTTCCCTCGTTTACGAACTAGTTTTGTAGTTGTCCCTTAAGTAAAAACCTCACACTGTTACTGTTACTTCTGTACCTGTTTAAGTGTAAACCTTTTCTACTTTTAACGTAACAATGAATTTCAGACGACAATGGTGTATTTTTCCGAAAACTCTTCCATAAAAAAAGTGTCACTTTCCGTGTTTTCTGTAACAAAGATTTTAATTTGTTCATTTGCAGTCTGCTAGGGGCATGACGGTAACCGGTCATTTTGTTCCATGGTCAGATCGTTGATATCGTTCCAATCAATAGTCAGATCGTTCCATAAAATAGTCAGTTCGTTCCACAAAAAAGTCAGTTCGTTCCACATACGAAAAGTCAAGTAAATCTTTCTAAATTTGTTGAGTGAACTTTATCGAGAAGAAAAAGGTTTCGTTCATACCACAAGCTGATAAAATAATAATCGATCCAAAGTCGGTTCGATCCATCCTAAATCGTTTGAAAACAAACAAGAGACGATTTCAACCAGCCACGGGCTTTAACATTTAAACCGCCGCCTTTGAGAGTTTTGAGCTAGAATCGATCGATAGTTTTGAAAGATATAGCACAACAAGTAAAAGCTATGCCGCTCTGAAGGTACAGTATTTCGAAGCGCTTGTAACCTAAATATTTCTTTGCAGCGGCCGATTTATGAAAATTTTGAAAATAACGCGAGTTTCGAATTACAATCTCGATTTTATGGTAATTTGTCATGCCGAAAATATAATGGACTAACCTGGTTGAAACCAATGAAATTGTAAGTTCTCTTATAAATAAATTTCAAACGACGAGATCTCAATTCAACTTCTTTTATTTTCTCCACAACACAATTTTTCTTCTGTACAACTAGCTCATTTACCTTCTCTTGTCGTCACCTCGCTGCCATCAAAACACTAACACAAAACTTGCTGATAATGCAAAATCCCGACGCACAGCATCGTATGAAAAAACACAACACGCAATACAAAAACAAGTACATTAACCGTCACCCTGCTAAACAAAATTGAAATAATAAAAAGAATTGTTGCAGTTATCATAGTAGTTCCAAAAGAAGCCTCAGTCTCTTTTGGTTTCAATTGTTGACAATCGTCTCTTCCTTCATCGGAACAGATTTTTATCACGGGCAACTCGTTGTGCTCCGTAATGCAAAAATCAAAATCACTTTTTTACACGGTGATAACCAGCTACACAAACCTTGCGACTCTCAACTTGTTAAACATTTCTCTGTTAAAACTCTTATCCATTTTACACGTACACTCCTGATATTCCGATTTGTTATTACGTCTATGGGGTCCATGAGTCTTTCATGTCATTGAATGTCTTGATAATTTCCTTTGTTTTTCTTTGAGTTCGCGGACCAGCCCATTCCGAAAACACTCAGTGTTATTGTTTTAGTGTGGGCCTACCGCGAACAGTGTGTGCATTTGTAAGTTTAACCCGGGATAACATGATTGAACAATATATTAACACGTTCCCCGAAACGCCACGGCCAAATATTATCCAAACTGCTTCTCACTGCTGCTTCGAAAAATTTCGGATCAAACGATATCCAGATCGTCCCTCATTGGATCATCCACTCGACCTAACAAAATCGACCAATCACAAAAATGGACATAAATGATGTCTTAGGAAACATGCAATTAAAATTGTCTTTCTATGATTGGTGCATTTCGATCCTCTCGTCAAAAAAATGTCAGACGTCAATCATCTTAGCGGACCTCTTAGGAAACGAAAGTTTTCTTCAACGGGTTCAAAAGGTCATTGTTTATGATTTGTGATTGCTGGATTTCGATCCGTTTTTTGTGTTTCTGTGTTTCAAGGTTCGTCACTTGTGATCTTATCGTGACCAAAACCCGACGTTAATATTCCAAATATTTTTGATAGATTTCATCCCTGGACTTCGGACTTCCAAATTTCGTAGAGGCAAAAATACTGAAGATTCAAATTAACTTTTGAGATAGTAAAAGTGCGATTAAGTGCCGTGTGCTAGCAGAGCTTTCTTTCCCACGTGCCTCTTACCTTGTACAAGACGTTCGCATGGCAGACACTCGCCTCACTTCGCTTGTTTACTTGCCTTGTTTACGTTAGCACGTATTGCGTGCCTAATGCACATTTGCGTCAAAACAAGCCGTTTCCATTACTCTATTTGGGCCACGCCCAAATAATAAGTTCATAGTGTCAATTTGTATGGTGCAGATAAGACAAAACTATTAAAAGTAATTACGACTCAGTTAGCGGCGGGTGTGATGTAATCCCAGTGGGAGGGGAGGGGAGGGAAGGGGGGGGTATATGATCAAAAGATTTTTTTAGCCTGCGGGTAAGCTCTCTCATTTGGGCGAGCGTAGCGAGCCGCGAGGGACCGAGGTAAGGAGTGCTTTTTCTCCCCTGCTCCCCGCTTTAACGTCTCCTCTCGCGTGCCTCTCGCGCTTCTACTTTTCAAGGTATCCCCCAAATGGAGAGCTTACTCGCAGGAGTTTTTTGGTTTGAAAATTTCGATTCCGGCAATTTTATGGCGAGGAAATTTTGGCAAGTATTTTTTGGGGTGGCTTGATTTAAGTAGAGATTATTTTGGGTTTTCAAAACAATCTGAAGATTCGAGTTGAAAAGGAAGATGTTCTTGTGTATCTCGAGTGATGCTAAAATGACTATCAGATGCGGAAAAGACAACTTCAGATGGCATACACACTGTATGATGATTAAACAAACAGAAACATTCAAATTCTAATGGATTTATTTTCGTCTAATATCCAATGCTTTATTGAAACTTTAGACGCTCGCAAATTCGACATGATATTTTTAGGGCGTTATCTTTTGGTCCAGGGATTTTTTTCGGGTTTAGTCGGAAGGGTTAGGAGTTAAAAGAAGACAAGTAGTACTAACTGCAACTGGCGTCGACATCCTGCTCTTGAAGTTTCCGTCTGCGGTGTACTCTTAAGATATGCACTACATTATGACCTTCAACACTCTTAAAAGCGTGGCACAGTATTATAATAAACAAAGATAAATAAAGTTCATTTTGTTACAGTAACAGTAACAGTAATCCCATACTAGTGTGTTAAGTTTGTTATTGTAACATGCCATGAAAACAACGCTTTCTTTGACAGTTTTACTTCTCATTCAAGTTCATGGATAGAATATCTCTTCAGGGGTTGCTCTTCCTCATTGGTTGTTTTTTCCAAACGTTCGTCACTGGGTCACCGTCTGTTGAGCGCGTCTGTAATTTCACCAACAACTTGACGACAGCAAGTTGTCACACAAAAGACCTAAAGACCGACCTGCAACGTTACGTAAAAGAACCAAAGCTCCTCGTCGCATTGTAAGTCAAAAACTTTTGTTTTTATACCTCCCATCTTTAAGAAAGAAAGCTTATTGACTTCAAACTTGGCCTGAAAATGGTTAGTTTTCAGTTTAGGGACCCCACTTGCAGATGGAACACAATAAGATGGAGGAAGGGTGTGAAACAGGAAAGAGTGCGAGACAACGACAGCAAACATGAAACGTCTCTCACTGGGGCAGCAAATTGCCTTAGCGTCGTTCTTTAATTTTAGCAACGATGTCTTCGCAAATCCTCTTATCTTATTTTGAAATTTTTCGCTTTGTTCCAGCGTGGATAGTATGAATCAGAATCAGAGTCCATTTGAAGAAATGTTACTCGTTACATTTGTAGGATTATATCGCATACGGGATTAAGTCAACAAATTTCTGGACTCGACTGTATCATTTTTCGTTCCGATTTCATTTATGGCAATTCAAGGAATCTGATCAGATTACACCGATTCTAGGATAATGAAAAAATCTAACGTTGGTGACCCTGATTTCTTTTATACGCAGAACAATCGTAGATGACAAAGCAAAAATTATCCCTGAAGAAACGTTCGCCAACTTTTCAAATTTGACATTTCTGTAAGTATCTTTGATTAAATTTTTCTATGTCAGAGCCCTGGGTTAAAATGCCCTAACATATTTACCCAACGCTTGATAGCCAGCATGTTGGATGTGATATCCAAATCTGGTCCCAGATCTCAGAACACTAGTCAAGAATGCTAAGTTGTGGCCTGCAAAACAGAACAGCTGTATTGGAAAAGGGAGTGTTGGCTGCGTTTAAGAGGAGATGCCTACTGTTCATTAGCGGGAATGCAGTTTCAAAATAATTTGGTATTTCTTTAACCTTACCAACTCTAAGAAATCTGGGGAGAAAGGAGGAGGTTACTGAGCTCCAAATGGTACTCTACTGTAGTCGTTTAAAACAAAGTTCATACTTATAAAACATCTGTTGAGTCAAAAAAACTGGTGTAAATTTTCGTCGTAAATTGGCTTTGTATAGGATAGAGACATTTTCAACTAAAAGCGTTAATACAACCCCGCCGAAACAGTAGGCCCGAATTAGAACTCCAATGAAGCAAAGATTCGGCTTTGATGAAAACACAACGATAATTTGAGAAACAAGAAGTTAAATTACCATAATGTTTCCATAATGTTTTATTTCTAAGGGAGGTCAAGATTAAATACCTGAGGAACTGGACGGGGAATTTGTCTAGCGAAGTACCTCAGCTTCAAGAAATTTCATTTTCCGTAGATGAAATTTTTATACCACCAGCTCATGTACTTGAAGTACCTACTCTTCAAAAGATTACTGGCCTGACATGGAGTGAAGCTTGCACCAATTGCACCTTGCTGAAAAATGAAAGTCATCACAACGTCACGCTTATGAAAAAAGGAACTTTTGATATATACCCTGAGTCAAGCTGTCGTGGCTCTCGATACAAAGTCAGTGATGTGACACGCGTGTTTGCTGAACACGGATTCCTACCCGTGTGTGTATTGGAAGATGCCAAATGCTTTGATTCTGACGTGAAAGAAACACCCTTGCATCGATGCTGGAAAAGCGCGAACAGCGTTCTTTATGTGGAGTATATCTTGGCACCATTCATACTGATATGCAATTTCATAGTATTTACTACAACACTGACCTCAAAGACTCTCAGAAGAGTCCCGTCGATAGTTCTGGTGGCAAATTTGGCTATGAGTGATTTTCTTGTGGGTATATATACTCTTTCAATAACTTCATCACGTCATGCAATGTCTTACCAAAGGTTCTACAGCGTGATGGATTATCTTTGTCCTTTGCTGGGTTTCCTGTGGTGCTGTGGGCAGATGTCCGCTGCCCTGTCATCAGTGCTGTTGACAACAGAGCGATACATCGCAATAATTTTCTCCATGAGACCAGACGTTTCTTTTACATCAAAACCTTGCATGTGTGGTGTGCTTGTTTCCTGGATTATTACTATAATTGTCGCTTCGCTCCCGTTTCTGAGCATTGGAACATACACAAGTACAACATTTTGCCTCCCTATACAACCTAACAGAGGAATGAGTTCCTTTGCCTACAGTGCGGGCCTTATAGCTCTTGCATTCCTTCTCTATACCATCACCTTACCAATGTACGTTCATATTTTCCTTTTTGTCAAGAAGTCAGGAAATCAGACTGGTATAAAGAGAGATGGAAAGTTGGCAAAAAAGATTTTAATTTTGATTATTAGCAATTTATTTTTCTTTCTTCTCCCAGTTTTCATTGGTCTATTGTGGGTATTTGCCGGGAAAAGTTTCGGTAATGTTTCTTTGTCAACGAGGGAAATTCTTGTTGGTTCATTTACGACTCTTTGCTTAAGCATCAACTCATTTTTGAATCCCTTTCTTTATGCATTTCGAAACAGGCGATTTCAGTTTGCGATCAAACGTAGGTACTACCGTGTCAAAAACCGCAACATAGTAGCGGTTCAAAATGTCAGCTATCATTCAGAACTGAGAACAATGAAAGTGCGTAGTGTAGACAAAGCTATGTAACAGAAAAACATGTGAAGAAGACGTAATTTAATTTAATCTGAATTTAACTTAATCCATTTTTACTGCATACAAGTCATTATAGTCAGACACTAAGAGAGCAGCGGGGAAGGACTGAGTAGGGAACAGAAGAACCATACGAGCTAGTCCACCTACATCAGTAAAGAAGCCTCTGCTGTTAGTAAGACAAGTACGTTGACGTCGTTGACATGAACTTGGTCCATTTACCACAACGTGAAGCTAAAATATCTATTTAGTCGGCTTCTACCTTAACAACAACAACAACAATAATAATAATAATGGTTTATTAACAGTGTATCCACCTACTGGCTCTTCACCTGTTAAAAAAACTACAATATAAAAAATAAAAAACTATAATATACTACAACAACAAAAATTGAAATCTACAATATAAAAAGCAATAAGATCGGACTATAAAAGGATATTGTATAAAAAATAAAAATGTAATAAAGATTAGTAATAGTAATACAACCCTGTATGCAATTTACAAACTATTTACAAATGTTATTTAATACATAGGCATTAACTTCCCTACAGTATACTTTGAAATCGCTACAGTTTCTTATATTTGCCGGAAGGACATTAAAAAACTTGACAGCAGAGTCTTGAAAGGTGCCCCTCTCCATTGGTATAATTAATCTTGTTGCTGCTCCTGACCGCAAATATCGCAGATGTTTAACTGTATCTGAATGGTAAGTAAGATGGCCAGCTGGGGGAGTACAAACCCTGGTGAACGAGTTTGAGAACGTGGAAATTGCGTTAGCAAATCTTTTTTTTTTCTAGGATATGAACCTTACTTGTAAGAAACGTTTATATCCCTTGCCAAGTAAAAACGAAAATAAATATTAATTTAATGCACGGTAACAGGCAGCAACGGTGAGGACTTTATATTTATTAAAACAAGATACCTGATACACCTGATACACTTGTGTAAGCGTTTCTCAGACCGTGTTTTTGGGACGAAAGGGATTCCGTCACCTTCCCAGTTTGCTATGAAACTTGGAGGGTTTTGTTAAAAGCGTACCCTAAATTGTCTAAGCCAAGAGTCACGAGATGATGTTAATACGTGACATTAGATGGCTGTCCTCTTGTATTTCGTTAGGATAAAGAGTTCCCAACGCACCAAAATTAGTGAACTGATTATTTTAAAGGTTTTAAATTGTCGTGATTTATATAGACTGCGAGCAGTCTCTCATTTTTCTTGAAATCGCGCCGGCTGAGATAAGAACTGGACTAATTCTAAAAAAAAAAAGGCCGATTGCGAGCAGCCTATGATTTATAATACCGTCTTGGTTTACTTCATGACTGAAAAATTCTGAAACGGGGTAAAGAATAAATCCGAATGACTTGAAAGGTGCTCTAAGGTCGACTTATCAATACGTCGGGGAAAAAAATGTTACAAAATCAGTAGCATAATTTTTGTAAAAGGTCATAAGTTTTAGTGACAATCTTCCGTTGTGATTGGTTCTCCTAAAATTGCTGTAAACAAAAGTAACTGTGATAACTATATTATTGGTTGAAAATTTTCCTGTTTTAAATTTTGTTAGTTAAAGATCACGTGATTACACTTTCATTAAAATACAGAAATAAGTAAAAAAGAAGAAAAAGAACTGATGGGGGGTAATGTAATTGATTTTTCACCTCGCACTTTAAAAGCCTCAAATGTCAATTTACTCTATGTTAGTTTCCGTTTTTGTTAAGCTAAGTAAACAATATCTAACGTGCATTATACTTCCCAGGAAATAAATCGGAATATAATGAGATTCATATTTGTCACTGGTTTTAACATATTCCCAAACATACAAGATTGGTAAAGACCGCTTTTTCCTCTATTCATTTCTTTAAAATATTTTATGTAAGGTTAAAACAAATCTAAATTATTTTGCTATAAGCTGAACTTTCAATTACACAGATAGGAGATCCGTTTTATTATCCAGGTAGTAGAAATGGACAAACCAAGGAATATATCCATTTTAGATTCAATTATTCTATATGTTATAATTACGAAAAATTTATCAACATAACATAATCATCCTGAGGAAGAAGTTCAGTATTGTTTACCCGTCATATAAAGTACGAAGTAATATAACTTCCTACTGTCACAAGAGTTCCTAGTAAATAAAAAACATATTCACATAGAGACAACTCACTCGACAAAATGTAACGTTTCTTTAAATTAATTCTATTAATAAACATTCTATGTGCTCAGTCTAGGGTTAGAACATATTGGCACAATTGATGGGTGCAAAAGCATTAATTCGTTGAACTACCATTCTCCCCTAGAATGGACAACTTTTTCAATTAGTGCTTTAACTTTATTCTTTCTTTTTGTAAAGTTCACTTCAGGAGTCATTTCTTACTTTGTATGTATTACAAATATCAATCGGCGTTTTAACCAATCCGTCATTTATCTCCCACTGGCTGTTTTCATTAAAATTTTCTGTGTGTTTTAAGTCCATCTAACCGTGTTTTTGTTTACATGTCTTTATTATACCTAATTTTAATTAACAGAAACTTCAGTATATGAAAGCAAAAGGTATATCGGCGGTGGCTTTTTGCTATCACTTCAGTTCCAATGAGAAGTCAAAATATCGGATGTTATTAGAGGCTGAAACAAATCTGATTCAAATTTGTTTTCTTTATCGAAACTTCCTCATACCTAACCTCACGAAACGTGTTCTTTAGTAGAGAAAAATAATTTTAAATTTCTCTTCACAAGATTGATTCTAAACACCCAAGAACAAGCAGAAAAAAAGGCATGGCTAACAACACATCAACTCAATATCAAATCTTGTCATCTTCTTCTTGCTTTCATCTTCCGGATCCTTCATTCCAACAAGTTTCAGAACGATTTCTCATGAATCTTTTTACAGCCATCATCAATATTATTGCCTCTCCCTTTGCTGTCGTTTCAAACCTTTTTATTGCTGTTGCTGTTTTCTATAATAACCGACTTCGAACACCGTCAAATCTTCTGATAGGTTGCTTGGCGCTCTCAGATGTCTTGGTTGGCCTTGCAGTTCAACCAGGTTATATTACCTACAGACTCATGGAAAACCAACATCGATCAGTTCCTTGTTTTGTTCGTATTGTGTACTGCAATGCATTCTATATTTGTTGTGGAGTGTCTTTTATGACCCTCGCGGCTGTTAGCTATGAGCGGTTTGTGGCGGTCCGACTTCAAGCAATGTACAATGGTGTGTTCTCTCCAAGACGAGTTATGAAGTACATGGCGGCTATCTGGTTGCTGAATCTCCTACTGACAAGTTTGCAATGGGCGGGTATAAACCAAGTTTCCAGGGGCGTGCATTTGATCGTATGGTTTTTGTGTCTTTTGGTCTCTGGAATTGCACACTTCAGAATTCTGATAGTTTTGAATCGGCATCGTCGTCAAGTATCCTCGAAAAATCAACTACCCATTGACCAGGTTCGCAGACGAAGAGAAGAGAAACTTAGCAGAAGCATCTCATTCATCGTTGGAGTTTACTTTCTCCTTAATTTGCCTGTTTTATTTGTAACAGTATATCACCAGATTTTAGAACAGGACATTATAACCTATAACCACTATAGTTGGTCGGAAACCCTTGCTTTTCTCAATTCTTGTACAAATCCACTTCTTTGCTTGTGGAAGAACAGACGAATTCGTCAAGGGGTCATGTCTCTAATGGGTACTCCCCGTATTCTTTCTCGTAAGTAGAACAAGATTTTAAAAAAGCCGTTGCAGTTCACTGTTGAAAAACATTGACATTTCAAAGATGTTCCTGTTTATTAGTAGTAAGTCCCGTTCTCTTAGCCATAACTAAAATACAACTAAACTTATTTATTTTTAAGGCAAGGCAGCTTGTTTCTTGTCTCAACATTCTATTTGTTGCCATTAAAGAGTACGTGCCATAAAAAATGTAACATGTGACCCGATTAGCAGATAGGCTTTCTGGTTATCCCTTTCAGTTGGCCTAAATGGTGTGCATGGCAACTTGCACTGCTGTTACGAAAATACATTGGCAACTAAAGAACACAGTGTAAGCGTCTACTTGCGTCCGCAATACGGTTATTCAAATAAAAGAAACTTTCACAGTTCATAACCTAGCCTGCTCCACAGGCAGAACTTAACTTCTGGTTAAGTCCCTCTGCGAAACAGCCCGGAAATAGTTGTTGTGGGCCCCGACTTGTGTGTACGCCCTATGATTGCTCTGAAGGAAAATTCAAAACGCACTTCCGGTACTGAATTCGTTGAGTCTGTTGGGGGCCCAGAACAAGGATATCAGCCTGACTGCTCATGAGCAGACGTTACTATAGTAACCTGGGTTAGATTCACGTCTGAATAACTGCATAAGAGAAAGTGCTTCTTGGTAACTGGCGCTAAATCTAACTGCAAGGAGACACAATGGGCGTAAATAAATTTTACGCAATTGAAATGTGGCGAGAATTTTTAATGTCTTTTTTGACTCATTTCACTGAAAACTTGAAACTGTAACAGTGGTATCTTGATATGGCCTAATTTGGTATTCTTGCGTTTAAAAAAAACTTTGTATTTCATTTTAAAATAAGTTCTGACCGGTTGAAGGTTTTTTGTAGACAAGTGCTGCTTCAGGCAGTAAAACACAACTCAGCTACGTCTCACATGGGCACATGTATGTAAAGTCAGAACTAGAACTAAAAACATGGCGGGTCCTACACACATGTCATATATAGCCTCCAGGCCCTTACGGTTCCAACCGGCTCGCGGGCTCAGAGCAATATAATACCAACATTTTTACTAATCGTTTAGGATGAATATGTATTCTGTCTTCGGCAGATATTTGGTTAAATTTTTACCTTTTTATTTAATTGCAAATTGGGAGGACCGTTTTTATATAAAATTTCGTGTTTGTTAGTATTTTTCACATGAAATACGTTCATCGTAATCAGTATTCCATTGTTGCAGTTATTTACATATTACCAGTGAGGCTAAATTCAAAACCCATATCTGACTTTTTAGTTTGCTGAGTTTTACCAGGTATAAAGGTCCTTACACGTGAATAAAGTTGCGCAGTCAAATGAACAATATACCTACTACATATTAATGAGTTTTTGAAGTATAGCGGATGCGACTGTTATGTGGTGAGGTTTAAGTGAACTTTCTAAGGGTTCCATGTAAAATTCAGACAACTGTTCGAAAGGGGAATAACTTGGTGTCATGGCGAATATGAAAATGAATACTGAATATCTGTTGATGTCATTAGAAGTACTGAAATAAGAGTCACGTCGCTATCAATTAATAAATGAATAATTTTATTAATTAATTACTCAATGGCACACGGATTTAACAAAGTTAATTTGACACAATGAAGCTGTCAATAATCAGGGAACAGACCTACTGAAGTTTTGCTGTCTTTTTGTGTACATGAGTTCTTTCATATTTTTGAAATCACGTCTTTAAGTTTAATTTTTGAACGATCTGTGTGCTAAGTGCAATATATACTACCGATTACAACAGATTTTTTTAAACTCTGTCTCGATCCCTTTACGAATTCGTCGATTTTTCCAACAGCAGATTAAAGGATTCGTGCAAGAGTTTAAAAAAGCCAGTGTTTCTGTCCAGCTGTAGTGGTTGTAAGTCTTGATGTCTTGCTGTAAAATCTGGTGGTAGATTTTTGCGAACAAAAACGGTGTGTTAAAAAGGAAATAAATTCCCACAACGACCGAGATGTTTCTTGTAAGTTTGACTTGCCTATGCCTACGCACAAGTTCAGTAAAAAGTTGATGGCTTTGTACTTGGCAGCGGTGTCGACGCAAAACAAAAACAATCCCAATGTTTGCTGCCCCAG
This sequence comes from Porites lobata, assembly GCA_942486035.1. Taxonomy (NCBI): domain Eukaryota; kingdom Metazoa; phylum Cnidaria; class Anthozoa; order Scleractinia; family Poritidae; genus Porites; species Porites lobata. The sequence goes on from CALNXK010000004.1 coordinate 4,891,505, forward strand.
AGACCAGAACACAGAAAAACCACAAAATCAACTGAATGCCCTTCCATATTTTGCTTATTCCTGCCCATTGTAGATTGGTCAACAAAGTATTCAGAGTCCAAATAGCCACCACATATTTAAGGACTCGTCCTGACGAGAAAACATCGTTGTACCTTGTCTGCAATCGCACAGCCACAAATCGCTCATAGCTGACAGCGGTCAGTGTCATAAAAGACACCCCACAACAAATATAGAAAGAACTGGAGTATAAAATTCGAACAAAGCATGGAACTGACCTATGCTGGTTTTCCATGAGTCTGTAGGTAATATAACCTGGTTGAACTGCAAGGCCAACCAAGATATCTGAGAGAGCCAAACAACCTATGAGAAGATTTGACGGTGTTCGAAGTCGGACATTGGTAAATATGACGACTGCAATGAATGAGTTCGAGATCACAGCGAGAGGAGAGGTAATGATATTGATGACTGCAGTTACGAGATTCATAGTAAAACGTTCGGAAACGTTTTGGAAAAAAGGATCACGCAGATGGAAACAAGATGAAGGCGGTGGTAAGACTATAGTCGAAGAATTGTTGGCCGCCATAATGATGATGATGATCAGTAGGCCGTCGACTATATTGTGTTGAAAAACGTTTGTCCACGATATTTGGCACAGGTCATTTGTTTTAATACGTTTAATCTATTTTCTTGGCTTTTGTTGACGTGAAATCCAATTAAAAAATATACACCTGCCACTCTTACTTGAAAAAAAAAATCCTTAGCAGCCTATCCTCGAGTTATGGAATGAACTAAGATCACTAGACTGAATGATTCGAGAAAGTTCCTGACTCGGAAAGCTCTCTTTTTAAAGTAACGTTAGATCATTCTGGAAAGATTTTCTGTGGATGCTATGCCATAGGTTTTTACACCACATTGTGTTTTGTTGCATCATGCAATCAGCTTTAACAAACATTTTTCATTTATATATTATTCTCAGTCAGGGTGATACAATGAAATTGCAAATTTTGTGGAACGCGGCCACAACACATGAGAAGTGGATTTCTTTTCTGAATCATTTTCCGAAGCAAAGTTTAAATGGTTGAACCTACATTGAAAAGAAACTACATGAAACGTTTAGAAGCTTAAATTTAAGTTTCGTTCCGTAAAATAAAAGCATTTTCGCAGCATATCCTGTTTCGTATTTTTAGAATTTAGAGCTTTTTATGTACATGTTTCTATAGTCAGCTAAGTAACACGTTTTCGAGCCGAGAAAGAAAAGAAATAAACTTGAACATAAACAGTTAAATTCAAGCGTGATGTTCAGATAACCTTATGAGAAATGACAGCAAATATGAAACTGATTTATCATCTTTTTTCTCAAAATGCACTAAGAAAACAGTAGTGACATTTACAGTTAGTATGGAATAGTGATATTGACACAGAAACTGAGATTAATGTCACGGCATCATTGTTCAGGTTCTTGATTTCCATTATATACTCAGTGTATACTTGCAAGAAAAGACTACATATAACCTACGACCAGGCGTCTTTTTTTGTTGTTGTTGTTTTCGACATAATGGAGATACGGTGTATATCATATATGGAGGGCAAGATCACAGGCTAGACTACGTTAATGCTTGGAACATACAATCCTTTGCTACAAATATTAAATTAATTAATGATTATTTCTCATGCACCTTTTAATCATGAGGGTGTAGTGTTGTGTTCAAAACAGGCAAGAAATGTTGGTATATTTAACAATAATTCCACGAGTGCACGTTGGAAATGAGATGGTCGATAGCCAACGATGCGCATAGTGCTGAATTGACAATAATCATCTCATATCCAACAAGCGTGAGTGGAATACATGATTGTTCCACAAAAGAACGAGAATTTTTCCCGACTTTATTTGCAAAAACAACCGATTTTCAGCTTGCTTTAATTTTGAGGAGACACGTACAGTTACCACATTTGGAGAGCATTGTAGAATGGCTCATGTAATTTTTCCCCATACAAATGACGTACTCAAATACGCTGACCTATACTGTCAACTGGTTATATTTATTAGCAAAGCAGACAGCGATGGTGGACTAATCTTGAATTAACGGTATAATACATCAATCCGTGATATACCTTGATAACTAAGTCTGCGATACTGAGACGCCTCGTTTAGGCTGTTACCATTTTACCCAACGAAGCGTTAGAGAGCGAATCAATCCTAAACTATCCATTGAATGTTATACCTTCAATTCGACGACATTGTGTATGTGGAAGATCAAGGAAAACTCTTTCTCTCTCCTCGATGATCGTATCCAAAGACATTCACAACAAGAAAATGTTAGTGCTATCGAAGCAAATGTAAGTTGTCTGCAGGAAAGATAAAAATACACCAACTCTGTTGCCAAAGAAAATTTACATGCTTCTATCTGCTAAAAGAAATAACAAGGGTTGCGCTACTTCACTGTGTTCTTCATACTTTGATAACTGAATGAAAAATTAAGATAATTAATCTTTAGAATTTCACTTGGCTTTAGTTGTACACATTACGAAGCAAAGAAAAGCAGCAAAAAAATTCGTTACGGTTTTTATACAATGATTAGTTGTAGCAACATATTGTTTTAAGCATTGTCAGTACTCCTTGCCTAACTTGTCGGTTTTTCCAAAAGCAGATCATTGGATTTGTGCACGAGTTCAAAAAAGCAAGAGTCTCCGTCCAGCTAAAATGGTTATAAGTTTTTATGTCCTGCTGTAGAATTTGATGATATATCTTCGCTAATAGAACAGGCGTGTTTAAAAGAAAATAGACTCCAACAATTAACAAAATGCTTCTCGAAATTCTGGCTTCTCTCTGTTTTCGGATGTTTTCGTTAATAGTTTGTTGTGGTTGCATTTGAAGACGGTGTCTCCGCAACACCCAAACGATTCCAACGTGTGTTTTTCCAGAAACCAGAAGACAGAAAAACCACACCATCAAATGCACAGCCTTCGAAATTCTGGTTACACCCACCCATTGAAGAGTTGTTAACAAAATATTCAGTACCCAGATAATAACCACATACTTTAGAACGCGTTTTGATGAGAAAAGGTTATTGTACCTTGCCAGTAAACGAACAGCAACAAATCGCTCATAACTGACGGCCGTCAATGTCATAAAAGAAACCCCACAACAAATATAGAACGCATTGGCGTATATAAGTCGAACAAAGCAAGGAGCTGACCGATGCTGGTTTTCCATGAGTCTGTAGGTAATATAACCTGGTTGAACTGCAAGGCCAACCAAGATATCTGAGAGAGCCAAACAACATATCAGAATGTTTGATGGCGTTCGGAGTCGGGCATTGTTGAAGATGGCGACGGTGATTAACACGTTTGAAATCACAGCGAAAGGAGAGGCAATGATATTGATGATAGCTGTTACGAGATTCATAAGAAAACGTTCGGAAACTTTATCAAATATAGGATCAAGAAGATGAAAACAAGACGATGGTGTTGTCGAGACTCCAGTTGACGTGTTTCCAGCCATTGCATACACTCTCTTCTGATGACAAGGAATCCGTGAGTGATTTAAAGCAAAGATGTCCTTGGAAAGATGGCAAAATTCCACATGAAAAATTTATATGAGAGTAAAAATGATATAAAATAATACAAATGTCAACATTATGAATACGATCACCTGTAGAAAAAATGAAATAGTTTAGAAAAAAAAACTGACTCTTATGACCGTAAACCGCTTTACAACAAAAGAAAATCGGTACTGAATAGCGGTGACAAAAAAGTTTCGGCATTGAAACTTAAAATATAGCAAACTATATGTTCAAGAGGCATTTACAGTCGGTTAGAATGTAACGCTTAACGTCCTTTTGTTCCTTTCGTGTAGATTGGCCCAAACGTAAAAATAGGATAAAATCTTTAATTGCATTATTGCATTATTGAAAGCACACTACCGATAGGGCAGTTTAAACGCGATCAAAATTACAGATTCGACGGGCTTAGATTTAACAAAAAGCAGCCCAGTTTAACGCACAGAAAATTTCTGCAGATGTTTCCTTTAGTTGTTTCTTTGATACATCAAGTATGTAACATGGCATATTGACTTAGTCTGACAGACAATTACAGCTATTTCTTATAAAGGTGGTTGTAAAAAGTATAATCTCGTATAGCGCTTGTCAATGTAATGATATCCATTTTGGTACGGTTTTTGGTTAGTGTTTACTTTACTGGATTACAGCGCAGTATGCCTTTGCCATGTCTACAGTGTCTGCACTGGTATCGGATATAGCTTACTATGTCGACAAGAAAAAAACTCCGACCCGATATGAACACCTGATCACACTAACTCAAAGAATGGCATATAAACCTATCACATTAGAGCTATTTGGTATAGGTAATAGTCAAAATTTCCGGAATAAATGGCTTTTCGGTTCGTCTGGAAAATCGTTCCAACGATCGGGCACCCGGCCACGTACCGGGGTCCCCGATCGGAAATTCCCTTTTGCTACCACCGATTTCGGTTTTTTTTTACCAGCGCCATGCGCACAACTCTCCACGATCCCGCGATCTTTTTGCACCATGGATTTTTAAGTTTGACTTTAAAGCAAAGAATCCCCTTTTTTCTGATTACCGATGCAACTGTCGGTATCATTTTCGCTTTTACCTGTAACATTTACTTTCAATAAAAAGTTCTTCGCAATGCAGTCGCCATCTTGGAAACGACAACATGAAGCTCTCGGAACGTCAAGAAGAGAGGTTTCTCTTTGTTTCTGTGAGATGAATAGATTTCTTACATTGTCTGCAACGCATTTCAATGCTAAAGCATTAAACTTAAACAAAACTATAGAGTCCTCCAAACTTTGAGCAAAATACAAAGACAATCCCTTTTCTGAAGTAGGGCATCCTTTAAAGGCAAATTATATCCAGGTCTCTGTTGATAAGGGGAACCAGAAGGCTGGAAAATTCTGAGAAAACAAAATTACAATTAGGCAACAACAACAGCAACAATTTATTTCACCCAAAGGAAGATATGAAAGTTATTTACAAGTTATAAGATTAATTCATTAAATAAATAAAAGGGTATTGACTTACTGGAATAACTAAAAAGATAACTTAAGATATATCTTTTTATCTTAGGAGGAATAAAGATTGGTTGATTGATTGATTGATTGATTGATTGAAAGCCAGATTCAGTTAGAAATGCTTAGCAGAAGTTCAACTAACGGGAAAGGTGATTGGACAAATTTGTATTTTTTTAGCTTGTTATTTACGAAAATAGTTTATCAAGCACATACGAGTTTAACTGAGACTTAATCAAGTCTCAGTTCAGGCGCGGATCCACACCGGTTTTCACCGTTTTATGGAAATCGGTCAGATTTTTCACAATAGATATATTAAAGAAAAAACTTTATTCCAAGTTGCAAGGCTTCATCCGAGGAGAATGGAACTGGCTAAGATCCTTTCTGAAAGACTCAGAAACCCAGGAAAGGGGACTTTAGGAAGTTGAAAACGAGAAAAATTTCTCACAGGGGACATTCCCCGCGTCCCCTAGAAGCTTAGGCCTTCGATACGCGTTTATTAGGGAACCCAGAAATTACAGAAAGTTATGAATATTACAACTAGTACAACTTTTGTCCATGATTGTACATTAACTTTAAGTTAACTAAATGTTGGAACATGTGCTGCAGACATACATTTACTAACCGTCAAAATATATATGTCGATTGTCTTGAAGATTTGCTTCTTCGAAAATATTTTCTATTTCTTCTTTTGGAATGTCCTTCAGTCTCATGAAAGCTCTTTTCATTTCTTTTACCTCAACATAACCTTTATTTTCAGGATCAAATACTCTGAATGCCATGATCAGATCGCTTTTATCACTTGGCTTTTTGAATTCCTCCGTTGTTTTAATGAAATCTGCCAGCTTTAGTGAAGTGTTGCCTGTCAAGGGAAATCACAAAGGGATTCAGATTCCAAAAAAATGATTCTAACAAGCTAAAGGAATGTTTTTATTACACTCTAATTTAATAAGTCCTGCAAAGCTGGTGACAAGATGCAAAACCTCTTTTTTCTGTCACTTTGTTCTCAAACCGATATGCAAAGTGTTAAGTATACAGGTAAAGAGAATTCATTTATCAATCACTTACCATCGTACTCCTTCTCGTTAATAATGTGCTGTATTTGGTGGTCCGTGGGATTGAGACCGATCATGCGCATTGCCTGCCTTAGTTGCTTTGTTGATATGCAGCCATTCTTATTTTGTCCAAAGAATTCAAAGACCTCAATGTATTCTAAATTAATAAACAAACTGGTTAGAGTTACAAATTAAATGAATTTGACAATGACTATAACCTCCCTTAGACCCCGTTTACATGGAGTGGGGGACCCCGGTCTATTGGGGTAAGTTTCTTTTGTTTTGTGTCCCCCAGAGCGTGAAAACAAAAGAAACTTACCCCACTAGACCGGGGTCCCCCACTCCATGTAAACAGGCCCTTAGAAAGACTAATGTTTCCTCGCGCACTAGGTACAACTAAAGCCAGGCTTATCATCAATTTGATAGAGGGACATGTGCATGAGGTTCTGAAAGAAAGATGAAACTGAATAATTTTCGCGGTCGTAAGCCTAGATTCAACGTATTCTGACATGTAATTTAACGACTGTGAATTTTGCAATCCATTTAACTATCGCAGGCTTGTCTTGCACGCAAAAATACCTTTCTTACCCGGGGATTTCCAAGATTCTCAGTAGTTGGTGAATTTTTATGTTCAAAGTAACATTGGTGTTTCGGAGCACCGACTTTTCTCATTAACTTAACTAATTGTTTTGCGTACATACAATGGACTGTTCGATTGACTTTTTTAAACATAAATTTAGGAGGGTCTACAATTTACGCTTAATAAAACGTCAAAAGAATGCGAATATTCAAAATCATCGCGAGACCATGCTTACCCTCTATTTCTTCTCGAGATAGTTTTTCCTAAGTAACAAAACAAAAAACATATTCATAAACAATACCCTATTTTAACTTTTAACAAAGTACAAAGTGAGAGGCATTTTATAAAAATTATTCATTTTTGATAATCTTTTGATGAATCTTGTAGAGAAGGAACACGCATCAACTGACAGCGGAAATACAAGACTCTGTTTTGTCGTAAGAGGGAAAACGTTTGAGTCTTGTATGAAAAAAAAACAGGACTCTTTAAAGCTGAAACATTAACATATGCATGAAAACCAACATCTGCAATCTGTTTCAACAGGATAAGTTCAAATTTGGGAATGAAATCTAGATGTGATTTATGATCGGAATTTTATTCATCGTTACATTTTAAAAACTGTAAAAATATTGCAAAATACTTACCATGAGCGCGTCCTAGAGGGGATCTGGAGATTAACAATACTCCGAAAATTTAAAGGCTTCAGCCTACAGAAATTGATTGCCACGCGTTCGCCCTTTACCTGAGAACTTACTTAAAGAGAACTTGAACGAAAGGTTGAGCCAATAAGGGAAAGAGGAATACCCACAAATACATTTTGCAAGTGTATTTTGATGAAAAATGAATGATGTTATAATACTGAGTAGGATTATTTTAATGAAACTTGGTATTGGTAGTTTTCTTTCTGTATAATGACTGAGTTTCATAATAAATGTTATTTAGCCAGGGTTACCTCTTCAGCAGAAAATGATGATATCAAAGGGGGCCCTGGAAAATATATATATAAACACATGCAAATAAATGTGTTTGAATTAGTCCGACTCCAGAAATCTGTATTATATATACACATGTATATATATATATATATAACAAACCTAACTTAAAGTAACTAAAATGCATTAAAAGTTAAAAAGGCACCAATATTTAAAATTACTTTAAAAAGCTAAAATACAACAATTAAAATACGCTTAAAAGCTAAACTGATTAAAACTTAACAAGCAACTTAAAAGCTTTTGATACGAGTTTTTAAAATCACAACTGACTTAAAATCCTTCATTTCACTTAAAACTCTCTTCTAGGTTTTTCAATTTTGGTGTTAAAAAAGGAAAATAAGCTTTATGGGAAATTGTTGTGGTTACCTTACCAGCCACGCCTAACATGATCAATACATAGCCATAAAATTAATAGTATGAAATGAATAATTAATGCTGTTAGTCAAGTTATTTTCGACAAAATTTAGTAAACTCCTTTCCATTCAATATCAGTGCACAGTTGTTTAGAAAACAGATAATCTATCCAACTGGGAATGAGGAATGGTAAATACATATCATCAATTTTTTATCGTATCGCTTGCGCATGTGCACTATTCAAGACGTTGGCCTAAGTTCAAGTATTGGTTCATTAGCCAATCACGTTAAAGCAAACAAACGCGCTTTCAGTTTTCATTTTAACGTCGTACTATTAGCAGTGGTTACTCTGCCTGAGTGCCCGGGAATAAATCGAAACGTTAGCCTATTATCTACTGAAATCGTTTCCCAATGGTAAGTACAGACTTTAAAGAGCTCCTTTAACCGGTCTGTTAAATTTTACATATACGAATATAACTAAAACGCAGATTAACAAAAGAGTCATCCAGTATTTTGTAACGTTCTCTCTACACTCTTTGGAAGTCAGGAAGAATGTTTGAAGAAGTATAGTTAGGAACACAAACACGAAATAATCTACCAATGTTAATTTGTGTAGACAAGTTTTATTTAATACTCACTACAGAAAAAGGATGTCTAGTATGATACAGTTTGAATTTTGACACATAAAAAAGTCATCATTTGAAACCATTAACCTTCTTGGCTGTATGTCGTTTCAAACATATTTCGCTTTAAGCTTTCTTTTTACGCTTCGTTATTGCTCCTCGGAGTTTAGTACTCATTAAATAATTCTAATTCTCTCTTTCATTTTCAACGTTGGCGTAGTTTATATATAAACAAAAGCCCGCCGCCACCTGCTAAAAGCTTAGCAAGTCTTCAGATTTGTGCTATCATTCACGAACTTCTAAAGACGCAACCAAGCGCACAATCGATTTATATTGAAATGCCCTGAGATTAAAGTTTTGAAACGTATTTTTTGCGGTGATAATTTATACAATGATTGAAAATTCTCATGGCGATCTCCCAGATGAAATTGAGATGTAACCACGAAGTCACTCGGCATTTTACCTGCTCATAATCACTCAAACGATTTTTAATAATTGATCACCTTAACAGGTCCTTAAATTATTGAAGTTTATATTACTCTGGAATATAAACACCTCTGAACGATTAACGACAGTTGAACAGGAATTCTAAACCTGAAGCTATGCTATGGCTGAAATACTTGTTCTGTAGATATATCAGGGGTGTCCACTGGAGGGAAAGTGATGATTTTATGTGTTACTGACTTTGTGACATTGAAATCGTGAAATGCATCGGCGAGTAAAATGTTAGAAGTTGAATGCCGCGTTTTATTTTTTGGTAGCGTCATTCGCTCTTTTTCAATTCTCTATTAATTATTAGTAATACAGTAACTGAACTAAGTGAGACGGTAATTGAGAAAAAAGAAACATGTGAAGGATAGGTGGTACAACACAGGAAAGTTCAACCTAAGACTTAAAGGCAAGTCAGAAATAAGGCGTTGCCACAGGCAACGCAACTGTGAAGAAAGTATAGAATTGAGATTAAGGGAAACTGCCTGCTGTGCTTATATCAAACTTATTCACCTTAAGAATTTGGAATAAAAGCTAATTGAAATTACTCATGAGAAAGGGAATTGTACTACAGTGGCATTGTCCAACACGTAAAAGCAAGGAAACTAGCTTATTTGTGAAAATAGTGATGATGAGCACGTTCCTATCTTTAATTATAGTAACTAAAGTCATTCTTACCCTTGGCTGTATAATCAGATTTTTACAAGTGGTAAAACGTTGAAGAAAATTTGCCACAAAATTTGGGAATTCCAAGGAAACCTTAGTGGGGTTGGGAGATCGTGTCTTGCTGTGAATAAGTAAACAACTTTAGGTTCATTTTTGACTTTTATTTATATATTCATTTACGTTTATTATTATTATTATTATTATTATTATTATTTTGTTTTTCGAATGTCAACAAATCATAAAACACCTGGGAAACTTCTCATTACAAGTGTTCCTATTAAATTTTTCTTCAACTCAAGGTTTCCCACAGAGGACGAAAGACTAAGAGAGAATTGACTTGCAATGAACGGCTATTAAGATATTTGGAAGATTTCCATGACAAACGAACAGTTGTCATTTTTTAAATGTATCTAGCAGTCTTCTGCCCCTGAACGCGGATGGTCAGAATTGTAAATAGTTTCTTTTTTCATTATTATTGCTACAGGAGGGGCTATCTGATGAGCAAATTGAAGGTTAGTTTATATGATGTAATATAAATAACAATTATTCCATGAGTGCGCTTTGGATATGAGATGGTAGTAGCCAACGAGGCGCGAAGCGCCAAGTTGGCTATTATTTAAGCAATATACCACACTTTCTATGGCTTTACCGGCGTGATAATCCACGCGGGATGTTGGGAGAACACTTCAAAAGTTTGTAATTTTTGCGATTTACAAGCTTTTCGAGTGTTTTCGCAACGTCTCAAGTAAGTTATCACGCCGGTAAACCCATAGAAAGTGTGGTCTATTGCTTTTATGAGTTTACCGGCACAGTAAACCATAGGCTTTTAACCAATCAGAACGCGCGTACTATCTCAGTTAAGTTTATAAAATCTCATATCCAACATGCGCGAGTGGAATAATTGTTGTATTAAAAACGCCCGCAAAATATCGAGAATTCTTCCCGACTTTATCCGTAAAAACAACCGATTTTCAGCTTGTTTTTAATTTTGAGCACACGCGTACCGAGAGATTTTACTTAACCCGTGAAATACATTTGGGTAGTAGAATAGTACGCGCAACTATGCACTAATTCTATTGTCTTCTTCTGTTCACTAGTAGCTAATTTGCACCAGTCGTTATTCTCTGTTTCACGGGTCAAGTAAAATCACTCTACCATATTTGGAGAGCAAGGTATAATGGCTCATATACCATGATGGCTAAGCCAATCAGAGCACTAGAATTGCATGATACAGTGATTTAGTTTTTAATGATATATAGTATAATACAATATAATATAATGTCTTATAATATAAAATCTTGCTAAATTGACTAATACAACGTAAATTTCACAAGAACCTGGAAAAATATAAGACGGTGAATCAACAACGTTAACTTTATTTTTCCTTCAGAATATCGTGCTGCTTTCTACTTGTTCGATCGCGATAGCAATGGGTTCATTACAACAAAGGAACTGGGCTCCATTATGAGGACGTTAGGTTTTAACCCAAACGAAGAAGACCTACAACAGATGATTTTCACGGTCGATTACGATGGTAGGTATAATATCTTCGGTTACTTGACAGGAAGTGAATAAACACTCGATCTTGTTACAGTCTGTGCATACGTACAATCTTTTAATACCTCAGAGTAAGTATGTGGAACGATACACATACGGCATTTTGTAGGTATAAAACCCTTCAAAATAGCTCTTTGTCTAATCACAGGAGACGGAAAACTAAATTTTGAAGAATACATCAATCTGATGGAGCAACAGAAGACGCCCGACGAAAGAGAAGAAGACATTATACAAGCTTTTCGAGTTTTTGATTCTGATAACAAAGGATACATAGAATCAGCTGATTTAAGAGAATTGTTGGAAAATATGGATTGGAAAGTTCGTGAAGAGGACTTGAAAGATTTGATAACAAAGGCTAACCTAGACCGAGACAGAAGAGTCAGCTTTGAAGGTAGGGTGAAAAGCGGGGAAAGCCTGCTATCATTAGAAAAGGTTATTGAGCTCATTACAGCTTGCACGAAATTTGACCTACTTGTTGTGCATTAAAATCTTTTGGAAATTTTGTACAGATAAACTATTTTTTGGAACATTTGTGGTTTGTGTAGACGTTGTGAGACCCGAGATAAGCATAAGCAAGTCTTGCATATATTTACTCGGTTTTTAAACCTGGCGTATATTATTGAAACGTAAAGCGGTATGACCTTGCTCGGTTAATTTTCAGGCTGCTTCCCTGTGTTAGTGTAACGTGTCTGTAATACCTTTAATGCCCATTTTGAAGTTACTGTCTGGTAAAGGGTCCCACCTAGGCAGTCACATAAGTTATGGTGAATGGTCTCGATATAGGATTATTCTATGGACTGCTAAGTAATGACTACTTTTCACGCTAACGCTTATCATTAAATCTGGAATTGTAATGGTAGTTGAAGTTAGACTCATCTCTAAACTGCTTTTCTTTTATAGAGTTTGCAATGCTTGTGGATCCAGAAGGGCTGCCACCACCTCAGGATGATGACAATAACAATGAAGGAGATGATTTATAAAGTACATCAGTGAGATGATATAAATATGCATGATATCGTCTTCAGTAACGTTACCTTGCTCATTAAATGATTCATTATCTTTGTTATCACAAACGTTTTATAGACATCAGGTCATATAACAATATATCGAGAGAAAAAGCAGAAAGGTTTACTACTTGATTTCATATTAATGTAAATACTTCGGCCTGGAATAACCAAGAGCAATTTTATAGAAACATTGTAAATATATTTTTACTTTTTCTTGGTCAAAGAAGAGACAAGTTCACAGCTAGTGGAACATTTTTCAACAAAAAAATTTAGCAAATAATTGATCATAATTTCGATCAGTTTCGTTCAGGCTAAAACGTGTAGCTGAAGTAACTAACTCGTAACTTGGCAAAAATATCTAAGCCAGTGCAATTTTCTCTGCTGAATTCAAAGGCCATTACCTATCTGCATAACAATATTTTGGCCATTGTTCAGTTTTTAGGAAAATTCCAGTTAATGTTAAATATTGGACAGGTACATTGCCGGTCGACATACCGATAATAACACACTGTATCGACACTGTATGAAAAAGCGCTGAACTCATAGTAAGTTTAAATATGGTCCAGGGAATTCAACTCACTGCCAATTCAGTTGTCTCTTAGAACCATTTCAAGCCGTAATTTTTACATCCGTTAAGTCTTCTTTCGTACAAAGAAGAACATTTAAAATATACAGCCCAGTCACTCGACCCAAGTTGAATAGAAATTGTCTAAGCTTGTGCTTTACCTGACACAAGCCAAAAACAACTAATTACTAAAATTTAATTATGTTTTAAGAGGTTAATTGTAAATTTCTAGTTAAAATGACGAAAAATAATTTTGCTTTCATTCCTATCGTTAATCTTCAATTCAAGTGAGAACATCTGATGTAGAATTCCAATATGCCCTTTTAATGACGTTTTTTAGGCGCTCAAAAATCTTATTATATGTCATTTCTTTAATAATAATAATAATAATAATAATAATAATAATAACAATAATAACACTTTATTTAAAGAGGGTAGCATGGAATAGCATGGAATAGTTATAGAAACTAGTAAACTTTTAGCAAGACTATTTCTAGGTTTATTTTGTCGAAAAAAAGAACAAAGAAAAAATTTTGTATGTTTGACAAAAAATATGGGTTATCCCCTGACGCAAATCCCCAAAATAGCGACTTTTCAAAATCGATATCTCCATAGTCTAAAAAGCCTTTCTATTAAACTAGAACATCACCAAAAACTATTTCAAAGTTTATTTTTTCGAAAAATAAATAAAGAAAAAATTTCATACTTTTGAAAAAAATCATGGGTTAACCCCTTTACAAAAAGCCCCAAAATGGCGAAATTTAAAACTCGAAATCTCTATAGTAAAAAAGACCTTTCTATTAAACTATAATATCACCGGAAACTATTTCTATTTTCATTTTGTCGGGAAATAAAAAAAAGAAAAAATTTCGTATTTTTGACAAAAATCATGGGTTAATCCCTTTACAAAAATGCCAAAAATGGCGACTTTTGAAATCGGTATCTCTAAACTTTAAAAAACCTTTTTATTAAACTAGAACATCACCAAAAACTTTTTCAAGGTTGATTTTGTAGAAAAATGAAGAAAGAAAAAATTTCATATTTTTGACAAAAATCATGGGTTAACCCCTTAACAAAAATCCAAAAATGGCGACTTTTAAAAACCGATATGTCTATAGTCAATAAAGCCTTTCTATTCAACTAAAATTCATTTTATCGAGAAATAAAAAAAAGAAAAAATCTCGTATTTTTAACAAAAATTATAGGTTAACCCCATAACAAAAATGCCAAAAATGGCGACTTTTGAAATCGATATCTATAATGTCAAAAAAGCCTTTCTATTAAACTAGATCATTACCAAAAGGTGTTTCTAGGTTCATTTTCTCGAAAAAGGAAGAAAGAAAAAATTTCATACTTTTGACTAAAATCATGGGTTAACCCCTTTACAAAAAGCCTGGAAAAGGCAAATTTTGAAAATGGATATGTCTATAGTAAAAAAGCGTTTTTATGAAACTAGAATATAAGCAGAAACTATTTCTATTTTCATTTTGTCGAGAAAAAAAAATAAAAAAAATTGGTATTTTTGACAAAATCATGGGTTAACCCCTTTACGAAGATCCCAAAAATGGCGACTTTTGAAATCGGTATCTCTAAAGAAGAAATCCTTTTTATGAAAATAGAACATCACCGAAAGCGTTTTCAGGGTTTATTTTGTCGAAAAATGAAGAAAGAAAAAATATCATATTTTTGACAAAAATCATGGGTTAACCCTTCTACGAAGATGCCAAACATAGCGACTTTTGAAATCGGTATCTTTAAAGTTTAAAAATCCTTTTTATTAAACTAGAACATCAAAAAAGTTTTTAAGAATAAATTTTGTCGAAAAATGAAGAAAGAAAAAATTTCAATATCATGGGTTAACCCCTTTACAAAAATACCAAAAATGGCGACTTTTAAAATCGATGTCTATAATGTCAAAAAAGCCTTTCTATTAAACTAGAACACAACCAAAAAGCGTTTCTAGGTTCATTTTCACGAAAAATAAATAAAGAAAAAAATTCATATTTTAGACAAAAATCATGGGTTAACCCCTTTAGAAAAATTCAAAAATGGCGACTTTTAAATATCGATATCTCTATAGTCAATAAAGCCTTTCTATTCAACTAGAATATCACCAGAAACTATTTCTATTTTCATTTTGTCGACAAATAAAAAAAAGCAAAAAAATTTCGTATTTTTAACAAAAGTCATGAGTTAACCCCTTTACAAAAATGCCTAAAAAGGCGACTTTTAAAATCGATGACTTTAATGTCAAAAAAGTCTTTCTATTAAACTAGAACATCACCAAAAGGTGTTTCTAGGTTCATATTCTGGAAAACAAAAGAAAGAAAAAATTTCGACTTTTTGACAAAAATCATGGGTTAACCCCTCCACGAAGATCCCAAAAATGGCGACTTTTGAAATTGGAATCTCTAAAGTTTAGAAATCCTTTTTATTAAACTAGAACATCAAAAAAGTTTTCAAGGTTTATTTTGTCGAAAAATGAAGAAAGAAAAAATTTCAATATCATGGGTTAACCCCTTTACAAAAATACAAAAAATGGCAACTTTAAAAATCGATATCTATAATGTCAAAAGAGACTTTCTATTAAACTAGAACATCAACCAAAAGTGTTTTTAGGTTCATTTTCACGAAAAAAAAAGAACGAAAAAAAAATCATATTTTAGACAAAAATAATGGGTTAACCCCTTAAGAAAAACCCAAAAATGGCGACTTTTAAAAATCAATATCTCTATAGTCAATAAAGCCTTTCTATTCAAAAACGCCTTTCTAGGCTATAAAAACAAGAAGTTCAAAAAGTCGAAAAATTGACATTTTTCCCAAGATGTTAACCCATCGTTTTGGTCCAAAAATGGTCATTTTTCCAACTTTTTTTTTAGCCAATTAAGACCACGAAAATGTTTTTTAGGATATTCTAGAACGAAAAAACGCCTTTCCACGCTATAAAAATAAAAAGTCAAAAAAACCGAAAAATTGGCATTTTTCCAAAGGGGTTAACCCATGGTTTTCGTCGAAAAATGGCCATTTTTCCAACTTTTTCTTTTTAAGCAATTTAGGCCAGAAAAATGTCTTTAACGATATTCTAGAAAGAAAAAAAAGCCTTTCTAGGCTATAAAAACAAGAAATTCAAAAAGTCGAAAAATTAACATTTTTCCCAAGGGGTTAACCCATGGTTTTGGTCCAAAACTGACCATTTTTCAAACTTTTTTTTTTTAAGCAATTTAGAAAAGGAAAATGTGTTTTACGATATTCTAGAACGAAAAAACGCTTTTCTACGCTATAAAAAGAAAGAGTCCAAAAAGTCAAAAAATTGGAATTTTTCCAAAGGGGTTAAGCCATGGTTTTGGTCGAGAAATAGCAATTTTTTCACCTTTTTCTTTGTAAGCAATTTAGGCCAAGAAAATGTCTTTAACGATATTCTAAAAAGAAAAAAGGCCTTTCTAGACTATAAAAAAAGAAGTTCAAAAAGTAGAAAAATTGACATTTTTTCCAAGGGGTTAACCCATGGTTTTGGGCCAAGACTGGCCATTATTCCAACTTTTTTTTTTAAGCAATTTAGAAAAGGAAAATGTCTTTCACAATATTCTAGAACGAAAAAACGCCTTTTTACGCTATAAAAAGAAAAAAGTTCAAAAACTCGAAAAATTGCCATTTTTCCCAAGGGGCTAACCCATGGTTTTGGTCCAAAGATGGTCATTTTTGCAACATTTTTTTTTTGGCAATTTAGAAAAGGAAAATGTGTTTCACGATATTCTAGAACGAAAAAACGCCTTTCTACGCTAAAAAAAGAAGAAGTTCATAAAGTCGAAAAATTGACATTTTTGCCAAGGGGTTAACAAATGGTTTTGGTTCAAAAATAGCCATTCTTGGTTCAAAAATAGCCTTTTTTGGTTCTAAAGTAGCCATTTTTTTCCAAGGTTTCTTTTTAGGCAATTTAAACCAGGAAAATGTCTTTTACGATATTCTAGAACGAGTAAACGCCTTTCTATGCTATCAAAACAAAAAGTTCAAAAAACTGAAAAATTGGCATTTTTCCAAAGGGTTTAACCCATGGTTTTTGTCAAAAAATAACCATTTCTTCCAATTTTTTCTTTTTATGCAATTTTTTCCAGGAAAATGTCTTTAACGATATTCTAGAAAGAAAAAACGCCTTTCTAGGCTTTAAAACATAAAGTTCAAAAAGTCCAAAGATTGACATTTTTCCCAAAGGGTTAACCATTGGTTTTGGTCCAAAAATGGCCATTTTTCCAACTTTTTTTTAAAAATTTGGAAAATTTTTCGATATTCTAGGGAAAAAACCCATGGTTTTGTTCAAAAAGTCGAAAAATTAACCAAAGGGTTAACCCATGGTTTTGGTCCAAAATGGCCATTTTTTTTTTATTTTTTAAACAATTTAAAAAGGAAAATGTCTTTTACGATATTCTAGAACGAAAAAACGCCTTTCTACGCTTTAAAAACATAAAGTTCAAAAAGTCCAAAAAATTGACATTTTTCCCAAGGGGTTATCCCATGGTTTTTTGGTCAAAAAAAAACTTTTTAAGCAATTTAGAAAGGGAAAATGTCTTTCACCATTTTACAAAGAAAAAACTCCTTTGTTTTTTCAAAAAAAACCAAAAATTGACATTTTCCCAAGGGTTAAAAAGGAAAATGTCGTTTTAAGCAATTTAGGCCATGAAAATGTCTTTTACGATATTCTAGAAAGAAAAAACGCCTTTCTAGGCTATAAAAACAAGAAGTACAAAAAGTCGAAAAAATGCCATTTTTCCAAAGGGGTTAACCCATGGTTTTGACCAAAAAATGGCCATTTTTCCAACTTCTTTTTTTTAAGGAATTTAGGCCAGGAAAATGTCTTTTACGATATTCTAGAACGAAAAAACGCCTTTCTAGGCTATAAAAACAAGAAGTAGAAAAAGTCGAAAAATTGACATTTTTCCCAAGGGGTTAACCCATGGTTTTGCTCCAAAAATGGCTATTTTTTCAACTTTTCTTTTTAGCCAATTTAGGCCAGGAAAATGTCTTTTACGATATTCTAGAACGAAAAAACACCTTTCTACGCTATAAAAACAAGAAGTAGAAAAAGTCGAAAAATTGACATTTTTGGCAAGGGGTTAAACCATGGTTTTGGTCCAAAAATGGCCATTTTTCCAACTTTTTTTTTTAGGCAATTAAGACCAGGAAAATGTCTTTTAGGATATTCTAGAACAAAAAAACGCCTTTCTACACTATAAAAAAAAAGAAACCGAAAAAATTTTTCCAAAGTTGTTAACCCATGGTTTTGGTCCAAAAAATTTTTCCAACTCATCTTTTTCCAAAGACCAGGAAAATTTCTTTTGGATATTTAGAACGAAAAAACGCCTTTCTATAAAAAAAATGGCCATTTTTCAAAGGGGTTAACCCATGGTTTTGGTCCAAAAATGGCCATTTTTCCGACCTTTTTTTTTAAGCAATTTAGAAAGGGAAAATGTCTTTTACCATATTCTAGAAAGAAAAAACTCCTTTTTACGCTATAAAAAGAAGTTCAAAAAGTCGAAAAATTGGCATTTTTCCCAAGGGGTTAACCCATGGTTTTGGTCGAAAAATGGCCATTTTTTCAACTTTTCGTTTTTAAGCTATTTAGGCCATGAAAATGTCTTTTACGATATTGTAAAAAGAAAAAACGCCTTTCTAGCCTATAAAAACAAGAAGTACAAAAAGTCGAAAAAATGCCACTTTTCCAACTTCTTTTTTTTAAGGAATTTACGCCAGGAAAATGTCTTTTACGATATTCTAGAACGAAAAAACGCCTTTCTAGGCTATAAAAACATGAAGTAGAAAAAGTCAAAAAATTGACATTTTTCCCAAGGGGTTAACCCATGGTTTTGGTCCAAAAATGACGATTTTTCGAACTTCTTATTTTTTAAGCAATTTAAAAAGGGAAAATGTCTTTTACGATATTCTAGAAAGAAAAAACGCCTTTCTAGGCTATAAAAACAAGAAGTACAAAAAGTCGAAAAAATGCGATTTTTCCAAAGGGGTTAACCCATGGTTTTGACCAAAAAAAGGCCATTTTCCAACTTCTTTTTTTTAAGGAATTTAGGCCAGGAAAATGTCTTTTACGATATTCTAGAACGAAAAAACGCCTTTCTAGGCTATAAAAACAAGAAGTAGAAAAAGTCGAAAAATTGACATTTTTCCCAAGGGGTTAACCCATGGTTTTGCTCCAAAAATGGCCATTTTTTCAACTTTTCTTTTTAGCCAATTTAGGCCAGGAAAATGTCTTTTACGATATTCTAGAACGAAAAAACACCTTTCTACGCTATAAAAACAAGAAGTTCAAAAAGTCGAAAAATTGACATTTTTGGCAAGGGGTTAAACCATGGTTTTGGTCCAAAAATGGCCATTTTTCCAACTTTTTTTTTTAGGCAATTAAGACCAGGAAAATGTCTTTTAGGATATTCTAGAACAAAAAAACGCCTTTCTACGCTAGAAAAACAAAAAGTCCAAAGAACCGAAAAATTGGCATTTTTCCAAAGGGGTTAACCCATGGTTTTGGTCCAAAAATGGCCATTTTTCCGACCTTTTTTTTTAAGCAATTTAGAAAGGGAAAATGTCTTTTACCATATTCTAGAAAGAAAAAACTCCTTTTTACGCTATAAAAACAAGAAGTTCAAAAAGTCGAAAAATTGACATTTTTCCCAAGGGGTTAACCCATGGTTTTGGTCGAAAAAATGCCACTTTTCCAACTTCTTTTTTTTAAGGAATTTACGCCAGGAAAACGTCTTTTACGATATTCTAGAACGAAAAAACGCCTTTCTAGGCTCTAAAAACAAAAAGGAGAAAAAGTCGAAAAATTGACATTCTTCCCAAGGGGTTATCCCATGGTTTTGGTCCAAAAATTGCCAATTTTCCAACTTTTTTTTTTAAGCAATTTAGAAAGGGAAAATGTCTTTCACCATATTCTAAAAAGAAAAAAAACGCCTTTCTAGGCTATAAAAACAAAAATTAGAAAAAAGTCGAAAAATTGACATTTTTCCCAAGGGGTTAACCCATGGTTTTGCTCAAAAAAATGGCCATTTTTTCAACTTTTCTTTTTAGCCAATTTAGGCCAGGAAAATATCTTTTACGATATTCTAGAACGAAAAAACACCTTTCTACGCTGTAAAAACAAGAAGTTCAAAAAGTCGAAAAATTGACATTTTGGCAAGGGGTTAACCCATGGTTTTGGTCCAAAAATGGCCATTTTTCCAATTTTTTTTTTTTTTAGGCAATTAAGACCAGGAAAATTCTTTTAGAATATTCTAGAAAAAAAAACGCCTTTCTACGCTATAAAAACAAAAGTCCAAAGAACCGAAAAATTGGTATTTTTCCAAAGAGGTTAACCCATGGTTTTGGACCAAAAACGGCCATTTTCCACCTTTTTTTTTAGGCAATATAGACCAGGAAAACGTCTTTTACGATATTCTAGAACGAAAAAACACCTTTTTACGCTATAAAAACAAAAGTTCAAAGAACCGAAAAATTGGCATTTTTCAAAGGGGTTAACCCATGGTTTTGGTCCAAAAATGGCCATTTTTCCGACCTTTTTTTTTAAGCAATTTAGAAAGGGAAAATGTCTTTTACGATATTCTAGAAAGAAAAAACGCCTTTCTAGACTATAAAAACAAGAAGTACAAAAAGTCGAAAAAATGCCACTTTTCCAACTTCTTTTTTTTAAGGAATTTACGCCAGGAAAATGTCTTTTACGATATTCTAGAACGAAATAACGCCTTTCTACGCTATAAAAACAAAAAGTCCAAAGAACCGAAAAATTGGCATTTTTCCAAAGGGGTTAACCCATGGTTTTGGTCCAAAAATGGTCATTTTTCCGACCTTTTTTTTTAAGCAATTTAGAAAGGGAAAATGTCTTTTACCATATTCTAGAAAGAAAAAACTCCTTTTTACGCTATAAAAACAAGAAGTTCAAAAAGTCGAAAAATTGGCATTTTTCCCAAAGGGTTAACCCATGGTTTTGGTCGAAAAATGGCCATTTTTTCAACTTTTCGTTTTTAAGCTATTTAGGCCATGAAAATGTCTTTTACGATATTCTAGAAAGAAAAAACGCCTTTCTAGGCTATAAAAACAAGAAGTACAAAAAGTCGAAAAAATGCGATTTTTCCAAAGGGGTTAACCCATGGTTTTGACCAAAAAATGGCCATTTTTCCAACTTCTTTTTTTAAGGAATTTAGGCTAGGAAAATGTCTTTTACAATATTCTAGAACGAAAAAACGCCTTTCTAGGCTATAGAAACATGAAGTAGAAAAAGTCAAAAAATTGACATTTTTCCCAAGGGGTTAACCCATGGTTTTGGTCCAAAAATGGCGATTTTTCCAACTTCTTATTTTTTAAGCAATTTAAAAAAGGAAAATGTCTTTTACGATATTCTAGAAAGAAAAAACGCCTTTCTAGGCTATAAAAACAAGAAGTACAAAAAGTCGAAAAAATGCCATTTTTCCAAAGGGGTTAACCCATGGTTTTGACCAAAAAATGGCCATTTTTCCAACTTCTTTTTTTTAAGGAATTTACGCCAGGAAAATGTCTTTTACGATATTCTAGAACGAAAAAACGCCTTTCTAGGCTATAAAAACAAGAAGTTGAAAAAGTCGAAAAATTGACATTTTTCCCAAGGGGTTAACCCATGGTTTTGCTCCAAAAATGGCCATTTTTTCAACTTTTCTTTTTAGCCAATTTAGGCCAGGAAAATGTCTTTTGCGATATTCTAGAACGAAAAAACACCTTTCTACGCTATAAAAACAAGAAGTTCAAAAAGTCGAAAAATTGACATTTTTCCAAAGGGGTTAACCCATGGTTTTGGTCCAAAAATGGCCATTTTTCGAACTTTTTTTTTTAAGCAATTTAGAAAGGGAAAATGTCTTTCACCATATTCTAAAAAGAAAAAACTCCTTTGTACGCTATAAAAACAAGAATTTCAAAAAGTCGAAAAATTGACATTTTTCCCAAGGGGTTAACCCATGGTTTTGCTCCAAAAATGGCCATTCATTCAACTTTTCTTTCTAGCCAATTTAGCCCAGGAAAATATCTTTTACGATATTCTAGAACGAAAAAACACCTTTCTACGCTGTAAAAACAAGAAGTTCAAAAAGTCGAAAAATTGACATTTTTGGCAAGGGGTTAACCCATGGTTTTGGTCCAAAAATGGCCATCTTTCCAATTTTTTTTTTTAGGCAATTAAGACCAGGAAAATTCTTTTAGAATATTCTAGAAGAAAAAAACGCCTTTCTACGCTCTAAAAACAAAAAGTCCAAAGAACCGAAAAATTGGTATTTTTCCAAAGGGGTTAACCCATGGTTTTGGTCCAAAATGGCCATTTTTCCAACTGATCTTTTTAGGCAATTTAGACCAGGAAAATTTCTTTTGCGATATTCTAGAACGAAAAAGCGCCTTTCTACGCTATAAAAACAAAAAGTCCAAAGAACCGAAAAATTGGCATTTTTCAAAAGGGGTTAACCCATGGTTTTGGTCCAAAAATGGCCATTTTTCCGACCCTTTTTTTTTAAGCAATTTAGAAAGGGAAAATGTCTTTTACGATATTCTAGAAAGAAAAAACGCCTTTCTAGGCTTTAAAAACAAGAAGTACAAAAAGTCGAAAAAATGCCACTTTTCCAACTTCTTTTGTTTAAGGAATTTACGCCAGGAAAATGTCTTTTACGATATTCTAGAACGAAATAACGCCTTTCTACGCTATAAAAACAAAAAGTCCAAAGCACCGAAAAATTGCCATTTTTCCAAAAGGGTTAACCCATGGTTTTGGTCCAAAAATGGCCATTTTTCCGACCTTTTTTTTTAAGCAATTTAGAAAGGGAAAATGTCTTTTACCATATTCTAGAAAGAAAAAACTCCTTTTTACGCTATAAAAACAAGAAGTTCAAAAAGTCGAAAAATTGGCATTTTTCCCAAGGGGTTAACCCATGGTTTTGGTCGAAAAATGGCCATTTCTTCAACTTTTCGTTTTAAGCTATTTAGGCCATGAAAATGTCTTTTTACGATATTTTAGAAAGAAAAAACGCCTTTCTAGGCTATAAAAACAAGAAGTACAAAAAGTCGAAAAAATGCGATTTTTCCAAAGGGGTTAACCCATGGTTTTGACCAAAAAATGGCAATTTTTCCAACTTCTTTTTTTAAGGAATTTAGGCCAGGAAAATGTCTTTTACGATATTCTAGAACGAAAAAACGCCTTTCTAGGCTATAAAAACATGAAGTAGAAAAAGTCGAAAAATTGACATTTTTCCCAAGGGGTTAACCCATGGTTTTGGTCCAAAAATGGCGATTTTTCCAACTTCTTATTTTTTAAGCAATTTAAAAAAGGAAAATGTCTTTTACGATATTCTAGAAAGAAAAAACGCCTTTCTAGGCTATAAAAACAAGAAGTACAAAAAGTCGAAAAAATGCCATTTTTCCAAAGGGGTTAACCCATGGTTTTGACCAAAAAATGGCCATTTTTCCAACTTCTTTTTTTTAAGGAATTTACAAGAGGAAAATGTCTTTTACGATATTCTAGAACGAAAAAACGCCAAGCTAGGCTATAAAAAAAAGAAGTAGAAGAAGTCGAAAAATTGACATTTTTCCCAAGGGGTTAACCCATGGTTTTGCTCCAAAAATGGCCATTTTTTCAACTTTTCTTTTTAGCCAATTTAGGCCAGGAAAATGTCTTTTACGATATTCTAGAACGAAAAAACACCTTTCTACGCTATAAAAACAAGAAGTTCAAAAAGTCGAAAAATTGACATTTTTGGCAAGGGGTTAACCCATGGTTTTGGTCCAAAAATGGCCATTTTTCCGACCTTTTTTTTTAAGCAATTTAGAAAGGGAAAATGTCTTTTACCATATTCTAGAAAGAAAAAACTCCTTTTTACGCTATAAAAACAAGAAGTTCAAAAAGTCGAAAAATTGGCATTTTTCCCAAGGGGTTAACCCATGGTTTTGGTCGAAAAATGGCCATTTCTTCAACTTTTCGTTTTTAAGCTATTTAGGCCATGAAAATGTCTTTTTACGATATTTTAGAAAGAAAAAACGCCTTTCTAGGCTATAAAAACAAGAAGTACAAAAAGTCGAAAAAATGCGATTTTTCCAAAGGGGTTAACCCATGGTTTTGACCAAAAAATGGCAATTTTTCCAACTTCTTTTTTTAAGGAATTTAGGCCAGGAAAATGTCTTTTACGATATTCTAGAACGAAAAAACGCCTTTCTAGGCTATAAAAACATGAAGTAGAAAAAGTCGAAAAATTGACATTTTTCCCAAGGGGTTAACCCATGGTTTTGGTCCAAAAATGGCGATTTTTCCAACTTCTTATTTTTTAAGCAATTTAAAAAAGGAAAATGTCTTTTACGATATTCTAGAAAGAAAAAACGCCTTTTTAGGCTATAAAAACAAGAAGTACAAAAAGTCGAAAAAATGCCATTTTTCCAAAGGGGTTAACCCATGGTTTTGACCAAAAAATGCCCATTTTTCCAACTTCTTTTTTTTAAGGAATTTAGGCCAGGAAAATGTCTTTTACGATATTCTAGAACGAAAAAACGCCTTTCTAGGCTATAGAAACAAGAAGTAGAAAACGTCGAAAAATTGTCATTTTTCCCAAGGGGTTAACCCATGGTTTTGCTCTAAAAATGGCCGTTTTTTCAACTTTTCTTTTTAGCCAATTTAGGCTAGGAAAATGTCTTTTACGATATTCTAGAGCCAAAAAGCACCTTTCTACGCTATAAAAACAAGAAAATCAAAAAGTCGAAAAATTGACATTTTTCGCAAGGGGTTAACCCATGGTTTTGGTCCAAAAATGGCCATTTTCCCAACTTTTTTTTTTAGGCAATTAAGACCAGGAAAATGTCTTTTAGGATATTCTAGAACAAAAAAACGCCTTTCTACGCTATAAAAACAAAAAGTCCAAAGAACCGAAAAATTGGTATTTTTCCAAAGGGGTTAACCCATGGTTTTGGTCCAAAAATGGCCATTTTTCCAACTCATCTTTTTAGGCAATTTAGACCAGGAAAATTTCTTTTGCGATATTCTAGAACGAAAAAACACCTTTCTACCCTATAAAAGCAAAAAGTCCAAAAAAACTGAAAAATTGACATTTTTTCCAAGTGGTTAACCCATGGTTTTGGTCCAAAAATGGCGATTGTTCCAACTTCTTATTTTTTAAGCAATTTAAAAAAGGAAAATGTCTTTTACGATATTCTAGAACGAAAACACGCCTTTTTACGCTCTAAAAACAAGAAGTAGAAAAAGTCGAAAAATTGACATTCTTTCCAAGGGGTTAACCCATGGTTTTGGTCGAAAAATGGCCATTTTTCCAACTTCTTTTTTTTAAGGAATTTACGCCAGGAAAATGTCTTTTACGATATTCTAGAACGAAAAAACGCCTTTTTAGGCTATAAAAACATGAAGTAGAAAAAGTCGAAAAATTGACATTTTTCCCAAGGGGTTAACCCATGGATTTGGTCCAAAAATGGCCAATTTTCCGACGTTTTTTTTAAAGCAATTTAAAAAGGAAAATTGTCTTTTACCATATTCTAGAAAGAAAAAGCTCCTTTTTACGCTATAAAAACAAGAAGTTCAAAGAGTCGAAAAATAAGCATTTTTCCCAAGGGGTTAACCCATGGTTTTGGTCGAAAAATGGCCATTTTTTCAACTTTTCGTTCTTAAGCTATTTAGGCCATGAAAATGTCTTTTACGTTATTATAGAAAGAAAAAACGCCTTTCTAGCCTATAAAAACAAGAAGTACAAAAAGTGGAAAAAATGCGATTTTTCCAAAGGGGTTAACCCATGGTTTTGACCAAAAAATGGCCATTTTTCCAACATCTTTTTTTTTTGGAATTTACGCCAGGAAAATGTCTTTTACGATATTCTAGAACGAAAAAACGCCTTTCTAGGCTATAAAAACATGAAGTAGAAAAAGTCGAAAAATTGACATTTTTCCCAAGGGGTTAACCCATGGATTTGCTCCAAAAATGGCCATTTTTTCAACTTTTCTTTTTAGCCAATTTAGGCCATAAAAATGTCTTTTACGATATTCTAGAACGAAAAAACGCCTTTCTAGGCTATAAAAACATGAAGTAGAAAAAGTCGAAAAATTGACATTTTTCCCAAGGGGTTAACCCATGGATTTGCTCCAAAAATGGCCATTTTTTCAACTTTTCTTTTTAGGCAATTTAGGCCATTAAAATGTCTTTTACGATATTCTAGAACGAAAAAATGCCTTTTTAGGCTATAAAAACATGAAGTAGAAAAAGTCGAAAAATTGACATTTTTCACAAGGGGTTAACCCATGGTTTTGGTCCCAAAATGGCCATTTTTCCAACTTTTTTTTTTTGACTCTTAAGCACAGGAAAATGTCTTTTAGGATATTCTAGAACAAAAGAACGCCTTTCTACGCTATAAAAACAAAAAGTCCAAAGAACTGAAAAATTGGTATTTTTCCAAAGGGGTTAACCCATGGTTTTGGTCCAAAAATGGCCATTTTTCCAACTCATCTTTTTAGGCAATTTAGACCAGTAAAATTTCTTTTGCGATATTCTAGAACAAAAAAACACCTTTCTACGCGAAAAACAAGAAGTACAAAAAGTCGAAAAAATGCCATTTTTCCAAAGGGGTTAACCCATGGTTTTGACCAAAACATGGCCATTTTTCCAACTTCTTTTTTTTAAGGGATTTAGGGCAGGAAAATGTCTTTTACGATATTCTAGAACGAAAAAACGCCTTTCTAGGCTATAGAAACAAGAAGTAGAAAACGTCGAAAAATTGACATTTTTCCCAAGGGGTTAACCCATGGTTTTGCTCTAAAAATGGCCGTTTTTTCAACTTTTCTTTTTAGCCAATTTAGGCTAGGAAAATGTCTTTTACGATATTCTAGAACCAAAAAGCACCTTTCTACGCTATAAAAACAAGAAAATCAAAAAGTCGAAAAATTGACATTTTTCGCAACGGGTTAACCCATGGTTTTGGTCCAAAAATGGCCATTTCTCCAAATTTTTTTTTTAGGCAATTAAGACCAGGAAAATGTCTTTTAGGATATTCTAGAACAAAAAAACGCCTTTCTACGCTATAAAAACAAAAAGTCCAAAGAACCGAAAAATTGGTATTTTTCCAAAGGGGTTAACCCATGGTTTTGGTCCCAAAATGGCCATTTTTCCAACTTTTTTTTTTTGACTCTTAAGACCAGGAAAATGTCTTTTAGGATATTCTAGAACAAAAAAACGCCTTTCTACGCTATAAAAACAAAAAGTCCAAAAAACTGAAAAATTGGTATTTTTCCAAAGGGGTTAACCCATGGTTTTGGTCCAAAAATGGCCATTTTTCCAACTCATCTTTTTAGGCAATTTAGACCAGTAAAATTTCTTTTGCGATATTCTAGAACAAAAAAACACCTTTCTACGCTAAAAACAAGAAGTACAAAAAGTCGAAAAAATGCCATTTTTCCAAAGGGGTTAACCCATGGTTTTGACCAAAACATGGCCATTTTTCCAACTTCTTTTTTTTAAGGAATTTACGCCAGGAAAATGTCTTTTACGATATTCTAGAACGAAAAAACGCCTTTTTACGCTCTAAAAACAAGAAGTAGAAAAAGTCGAAAAATTGACATTCTTCCCAATGGGTTATCCCATGGTTTTGGTCCGAAAATGGCCATTTTTTCAATTTTTCTTTTTAGCCAATTTAGGCCAGGAAAATGTCTCTTACGATATTCTAGAACGAAAAAAAAACCTTTCTACCCTATTAAAACAAACAGTGCAAAAAACCGAAAAATTGGCATTTTTGGCGTCCAAAAATTGCAATTTTACCGACCTTTTTTTTTAAGCAATTTAGAAAGGGAAAATGTCTTTTACCATATTCTAGAAAGAAAAAAACTCCTTTGTACGCTATAAAAACAAGAAGTTCAAAAAGTCGAAAAATTGGCATTTTTCCAAAGGGGTTAACCCATGGTTTTGGTCCAAAAATGGCCAATTTTCCAACTTTTTTTTTTAAGCAATTTAGAAAGGGAAAATATCTTTCACCATATTCTAGAGAGAAAAAACTCCTTTTTACGCTATAAATACAAGAAGTTCAAAAAGTCGAAAAATTGGCATTTTTCCCAAGGGGCTAACCCATGGTTTTGGTCGAAAAATGGCCATTTTTTGAACTTTTCGTTTTTAAGCTATTTAGGCCATGAAACTGTCTTTTACGATATTCTAGAAAGAAAAAACGCCTTTCTAGGCTATAAAAACAAGAAGAACAAAAAGTCGAAAAAATGCCATGGTTTTGATCAAAAAATGGCCATTTTTTCAACTTCTTTTTTTTAAAGAATTTACGCCAGGAAAATGTCTTTTACGATATTCTAGAACGAGAAAACGCCTTTCTAGGCTATAAAAACAAGAAGTAGAAAAAGTCGATAAATTGACATTTTTCCCAAGGGGTTAACCCATGGTTTTGGTCCAAAAATGGCGATTTTTCCAACTTCTTATTTTTTAAGCAATTTAAAAAAGGAAAATGTCTTTTACGATATTCTAGAACGAAAAAACGCCTTTTTGCGCTCTAAAAACAAGAAGTAGAAAAAGTCGAGAAATTGACATTCTTCCCAAGGGGTTATCCCATGGTTTTGGTCCGAAAATGGCCATTTTTTCAACTTTTCTTTTTAGCCAATTTAGGCCAGGAAAATATCTCTTACGATATTCTAGAACGAAAAAAACACCTTTGTACGCTATAAAAACAAACAGTGCAAAAAACCGAAAAATTGGCATTTTTCCAAAGGGGTTAATCCATGGTTTTGGTCCAAAAATGGCCAATTTTCCAACTTTTTTTTTTAAGCAATTTAGAAAGGGAAAATATCTTGCACCATATTCTTGAGAGAAAAAACTCCTTTTAACGCTATAAAAACAAGAAGTTCAAAAAGTCGAAAAATTGGCATTTTTCCCAAGGGGTTAACCCATGGTTTTGGTCGAAAAATGGCCATTTTTTCAACTTTTCGTTTTTAAGCTATTTAGGCCATGAAAATGTGTTTTACGATATTCTAGAAAGAAGAAACGCCTTTCTAGGCTATAAAAACAAGAAGTACAAAAAGTCGAAAAAATGCGATTTTTCCAAAGGTGTTAACCCATGGTCTTGACCAAAAAATGGCCATTTTTCAAACTTCTTTTTTTAAAGGTTTTTTGGCCAGCAAAATGTCTTTTACGATATTCTAGAACGAAAACCGCATTTCTAGGCTATAAAAACAAGAAGTAGAAAAACTCGAAAAATTGACATTTTTCCTAAGGGGTTAACCCATGGTTTTGCTCCAAAAATGGCCCTTTTTTCAACTTTTCTTTTTAGCCAATTTAGGCCAGGAAAATGTCTTTTAGGATATTCTAGAACAACAAAACGCTTTTCTACGCTATAAAAACAAAAAGTCCAAAGAACTGAAAAATTGGTATTTTTCCAAAGGGGTTAACCCATGGTTTAGGTCCAAAAATGGCCATTTTTCCAACTCATCTTTTTAGGCAATTTAGACCAGGAAAATTTCTCTTGCGATATTCTAGAACCAAAAAACACCTTTCTACGCTATAAAAACAAAAAGTCCAAAGAACCGAAAAATTGGCACTTTTTCAAAGGGGTTAACCCATGGTTTTGATCCAAAAATGGCCCTTTTTCCGACCTTTTTTTTAAAGCAATTTAGAAAGGGAAAATGTCTTTTACCATATTCTAGAAAGAAAAAACGCCTTTCTAGGCTATAAAAACAAGAAGTAGAAAAACTCGAAAAATTGACATTTTTCCCAAGGGGTTAACCCATGGTTTTGACCAAAAAATGGCCATTTTTCCATCTTCTTTTTTTTAAGGAATTTACGCCAGGAAAATGTCTTTTACGATATTCTAGAACGAAAAAACGCCTTTTTAGGCTATAAAAACACGAAGTAGAAAAAGTCGAAAAATTGACATTTTTCCCAAGGGGTTAACCCATGGTTTTGGTCCAAAAATGGCGATTTTTCCAACTTCTTATTTTTTGAGCAATTTAAAAAAGGAAAATGTCTTTTCCGATATTCTAGAACGAAAAAACGCCTTTTTACGCTCTAAAAACAAGAAGTAGAAAAAGTCGAAAAATTGACATTTTTCCCAAGGGGTTAACCCATGGTTTTGCTGCAAAAATGGCCATTTTTCCAACTTTTCTTTTTAGGCAATTTAAAGCAGGAAAATGTCTTTTACGATATTCTAGAACGAAAAAACTCCTTTCTACGCTCTAAAAACAAGAAGTAGAAAAAGTCGAAAAATTGACATTCTTCCCAAGGGGTTATCTCATGGTTTTGGTCCAAAAATGGCAATTTTTTCAACTTTTCTTTTTAGCCCATTTAGGCCAGGAAAATGTCTCTTACGATATTCTAGAACGAAAAAACACCTTTCTAGGCTATAAAAACAAACAGTGCAAAAAACCGAAAAAGTGGCATTTTTGGCAAGGGGTTAACCCATGGTTTTGGTCCAAAAATGGCCATTTTTCCAAATTCTTATTTTTTAAGCAATTTAAAAAAGGAAAATGTTTTTTACGATGTTCTACAACGAAAAAACACCTTTCTACGCTAGAAAAACAAACAGTGCAAAAAACAGAAAAATTGGCATTTTTCCAAAGGGGTTAAACCATTGTTTCGGTCCAAAAATTGCCATTTTTCCAACTTTTTTTTTAAGCAATTTAGAAAGGGAAAATGTCTTTTACCATATTCTAGAAAGAAAAAACTCCTTTTTACGCTATAAAAACAAGAAGTAGAAAAAGTCGAAAAATTGACATTTTTCCCAAGGGGTTAACCCATGGTTTTGCTGCAAAAATGGCCATTTTTCCAACTTTTCTTTTTAGGCAAATAAAAGCAAGAAAATGTCTTTTACGATATTCTAGAACGAAGAAACTCCTTGCTACGCTATTAAATAAGAAGTTTAAAAAGTCGAAAAATTGACCCGTGGTTTTGGTCCAAAAATGGCAATTTTTCCAAATTCTTATTTTTTAAGCAATTTAAAAAAGAAAAATGTCTTTTACGATATTCTAGAACAAAAAAACGCCTTTCTACGCTCTAAAAACAAGAAGTAGGAACAGTCGAAAAATTGACATTTTTCCCAAGGGGTTATCCCATGGTTTTGGTCCAAAAATGGCCATTTTTTTTAACTTTTCTTTTTAGCCAATTTAGGCCAGGAAAATGTCTCTTACGATATTCTAGAACGAAAAAACACCTTTCTACCCTATAAAAACAAACAATGCAAAAAACCGAAAAATTGGCATTTTTCCAAAGGGGTTAACCCATGGTTTTTTTCCAAAAATGGCCATTTTTCCAACTTTTTTTTTTTAAGCAATTTAGAAAGGGAAAATGTCTTTTACGATATTCTAGAAAGAAAAAACGCCTTTCTAGGCTATAAAAACAAGAAGTGCAAAAAGGCAAAAAAATGCGATTTTTCCAAAGGGGTTAACCCATGGTTTTGACCAAAAAATGGCCATTTTTCCAACTTCTTTTTTTTAAGGAATTTACAAGAGGAAAATGTCTTTTACGATATTCTAGAACGAAAAAACGCCTTTCTACGCTATAAAAACAAGAAGTAGAAAAAGTCGAAAAATTGACATTTTTTCCAAGGGGTTAACCCATGGTTTTGCTGCAAAAATGGCCATTTTTCCAACTTTTTTTTCCAGGCAATTTAGAGCAGGAAAATGTCTTTTACGATATTCTAGAACGAAAAAACTCCTTTCTACGCTATAAAAACAAGAAGTTCAAAAAGTCGAAAAATTGACATTGTTGTCAAGGGGTTAACCCATGGTTTTGGTCCAAAAATGGCCATTTTTCCAACTTCTTATTTTTCAAGCAATTTAAAAAAGGAAAATGTCTTTTACGATATTCTAGAACAAAAAAACGCCTTTCTACGCTCTAAAAACAAGAAGTTGGAAAAGTCGAAAAATTGACATTTTTCCCAAGGGTTATCCCATGGTTTTGCTCCAAAAATGGCCATTTTTTCAACTTTTCTTTTTAGCCAATTTAGGCCAGGAAAATGTCTCTTACGATATTCTAGAACGAAAAAACACCTTTCTACCCTATAAAAACAAACAGTGCAAAAAACGGAAAAATTGGCATTTTTCCAAAGGGGTTAACCCATGGTTTTGACGAAAAAATGGCCATTTTTCCAACTTCTTTTTTTTAAGGAATTTACAAGAGGAAAATGTCTTTTACGATATTCTAGAACGAAAAAACGCCTTTCAACGCTCTAAAAACAAGAAGTAGAGAAAGTCGAAAAATTGACATTTTTTCCAAGGGGTTAACACATGGTTTTGCTGCAAAAATGGTCATTTTTCCAACTTTTCTTTTTAGGCAATTTAGAGCAGGAAAATGTCTTTTACGATATTCTAGAACGAAAAAACTCCTTTCTACGCTATAAAAACAAGAAGTTCAAAAAGTCGAAAAATTGACATTGTTGTCAAGGGGTTAACCCATGGTTTTGGTCCAAAAATGGCCATTTTTCCAACTTCTTATTTTTCAAGCAATTTAAAAAAGGAAAATGTCTTTTACGATATTCTAGAACAAAAAAACGCCTTTCTACGCTCTAAAAACAAGAAGTAGGAAAAGTCGAAAAATTGACAATTTTCCCAAGGGTTATCCCATGGTTTTCCTCCAAAAATGGCCATTTTTCAAACTTTTCTTTTTAGCCAATTTAGGCCAGGAAAATGTCTCTTACGATATTCTAGAACGAAAAAACACCTTTCTACCCTATAAAAACAAACAGTGCAAAAAACGGAAAAATTGGCATTTTTCCAAAGGGGTTAACCCATGGTTTTGACGAAAAAATGGCCATTTTTCCAACTTCTTTTTTTTAAGGAATTTACAAGAGGAAAATGTCTTTTACGATATTCTAGAACAAAAAAACGCCTTTCTACGCTCTAAAAACAAGAAGTTGGAAAAGTCGAAAAATTGACATTTTTCCCAAGGGTTATCCCATGGTTTTGCTCCAAAAATGGCCATTTTTTCAACTTTTCTTTTTAGCCAATTTAGGCCAGGAAAATGTCTCTTACGATATTCTAGAACGAAAAAACACCTTTCTACCCTATAAAAACAAACAGTGCAAAAAACGGAAAAATTGGCATTTTTCCAAAGGGGTTAACCCATGGTTTTGACGAAAAAATGGCCATTTTTCCAACTTCTTTTTTTTAAGGAATTTACAAGAGGAAAATGTCTTTTACGATATTCTAGAACGAAAAAACGCCTTTCTACGCTCTAAAAACAAGAAGTAGAAAAAGTCGAAAAATTGACATTTTTTCCAAGGGGTTAACACATGGTTTTGCTGCAAAAATGGTCATTTTTCCAACTTTTCTTTTTAGGCAATTTAGAGCAGGAAAATGTCTTTTACGATATTCTAGAACGAAAAAACTCCTTTCTACGCTATAAAAACAAGAAGTTCAAAAAGTCGAAAAATTGACATTGTTGTCAAGGGGTTAACCCATGGTTTTGGTCCAAAAATGGCCATTTTTCCAACTTCTTATTTTTCAAGCAATTTAAAAAAGGAAAATGTCTTTTACGATATTCTAGAACAAAAAAACGCCTTTCTACGCTCTAAAAACAAGAAGTAGGAAAAGTCGAAAAATTGACAATTTTCCCAAGGGTTATCCCATGGTTTTCCTCCAAAAATGGCCATTTTTCAAACTTTTCTTTTTAGCCAATTTAGGCCAGGAAAATGTCTCTTACGATATTCTAGAACGAAAAAACACCTTTCTACCCTATAAAAACAAACAGTGCAAAAAACGGAAAAATTGGCATTTTTCCAAAGGGGTTAACCCATGGTTTTTTTCCAAAAATGGCCATTTTTCCAACTTTTTTTTTTAAGCAATTTAGAAAGGGAAAATGTCTTTTACCATATTCTAGAAAGAATAAACGCCTTTTTACGCTATAAAAACAAGAAGTTCAAAAAGTCGAAAAATTGGCATTTTTCTCAAGGGGTTAACCCATGGTTTTTTTTCGAAAAATGGCCATTTTTTCAACTTTTTGTTTTTAAGCAATTTAGGCCAGGAAAATGTCTTTTACGATATTTCAGAAAGAAAAAACGCCTTTCTAGGCTTTAAAAACAAGAAGCACAAAAAGTCGAAAAAATGCCATTTTTCCAAAGGGGTTAACCCATGGTTTTGACCAAAAAATGGCCATATTTCCAACTTCTTTTTTTTAAGGAATTTACGCCAGGAAAATGTCTGTTACGATATTCTAGACCGAAAAAACGCCTTTCTACGCTCTAAAAACAAGAAGTAGAAAAGGTCGAAAAATTGACATTTTTCCCAAGGGGTTATCCCATGGTTTTGCTCCAAAAATGGCCATTTTTTCAAGTTTTCTTTTTAGTTAATTTAGGCCAGGAAAATGTCTCTTACGATATTCTAGAACGAAAAAACACCTTTTTACGCTATAAAAACAAACGGTGCAAAAAACCGAAAATTTGCATTTTTCCAAAGGGGTTAACCCATGGTTTTGTCGAAAATGGCTATTTTTGCTATTTTTTTGGTAAGGAATTTATTCCAGGAAAATGTCTTTAACGATATTGTAGATAGAAAAAACGCCTTTCTACGCTATAGAAACAAAAAGTTAAAAAAGTCAAAAAAATTGACATTTTTGGGAGGGGGTTAATCCATGGTTTTGGTCCATAAATGGCCATTTTTGCAACTTTTCTTTTTAGGGAATTTAGAGGAGGAAAATGTCTTTTACGATATTCTAGAACGAAAAAATGCCTTTGTACGCTATAAACACAAAAAGTCCAAAAAACCGAAAAATTGACATTTTTCCAAAGGGGTTAACCCATGGTTTTGGTCGAAAAATGGCCAGTCTTCCATTTTTTTAAAGCAATTTAGACCAGGAAAATGGGTTTTTTACGATATTCTAGAAGGAAAAAACGCCTTTCTACGCTATTAAAACAAAAAGTTCGAAAACTCGAAAAATTGATATTTTTCCCATGGGGTTAACCATGGTTTTGGTCCAAAAATGGCCATTTTTCCAACTTTTTTTAAAGATATTTACGCCAGGAAAATGTCTTTTCTGATATTCTAGAACGAAAAGAAGCCTTTTTACACTATAAAAACAGAAAGTCCAAAAAACAGAAAAATTGGCATTTTTCGAAAGGGGTTAACCGATTGTTTTGGTCTAAAAATGGCCATTTTTCCCTCTTTCTTTTTTTAATCAATTTAGACCAGGAAAATGTCTTTTACGATATTCTAGAGCGAAAAAACGCCTTTCTACGTTATAAAAACAAAGAGTCGAAAAAGTCGAAAAATTGGCATTTTTCCAGAAGGGGTTAACCCATGGTTTTGGTCGAAAAATGGCCATTTTTTAACTGTTTCTTTTTAATTAATTTAAAGCAGGAAAATGTCTTTTACTATATTCTTAAAAGAAAAAACGCCTTTCTAGGCTATAAAAATAAGAAGTAGAAAAAGTAAAAAAATTGACATTTTTTTCCAAGGTGTTAACCCATGGTTTTGGTCCAAAAATGGCCATTTGTTGAACTTTTTGTTTAAGCTATGTAGACCAGGAAAATGTAATTTACGATATTCTAGAATGAAAAAACGCCTTTCTACGCTATAAAAACAAAAAGTTCAACAAGTCGAAAAGTTGACATTTTTCCCATGGGGTTAACCCATGGTTTTGGTCCAAAAATGGCCATTTTTCCAACTTTTTTTTTTTAGGATATTTAGGCCAGGAAAATGTCTTTTGCGATATTCTTGAACGAAAAAACGCCTTTCTACGCTATAAAAAGAAAAAGTCCAGAAAACTGAAAAATTGGCATTTCTCCAAAGGGGTTAACTCATTGTTTTGGTCCAAAAATGGCCATTTTTCCAACTTTTTTTTTTTTAAGCAATTTAGACCAGGATAATGTCTTTTACGATATTCTAGAGCGAAAAAACGCCTTTCTACGCTATAAAAAAGAAGAAGTTCAGAAAGTCGAAAAATGGCCATTTTTCCAACTTTTTTTTTTCGGCAATTTAGACCAGGAAAATGTCTTTTGCGATATTCTAGAAAGAAAAAATGCCTTTCTACGCTATAAAAACAAGAAGTTGCATTGTTTTGGTCGAAAAATGGCCAGTTTTGCAATTTTTTTTTTTTTGTAGTCAATTTAGGCCAGGAAAAAGTCTTTTACGATATTCTAGAACGAAAAAACGCCTTTCTAGTCTATAAAAACAAAAAGTTTAAAAAGTCGAAAAATGGACATTTTTCCGGACTGGTTTACCCATGGGTTTGGTCAAAAAATGGCCAGTTTTCCAACTTTTTCTTTTTAAGCAATTTAGGCCAGGAAAATGTCTTTTACGATATTTTAGAACGATAAAACGCCTTTCTAGGGTATAAAAACAAGAAGTTGAAAAGTCGAAAAACTGACATTTTTCCCAAGTGGTTAACCCATGGTAGTGGTCCAAAAACGGTTATTTTTCCAGTTATTTTTTAGGCAATTTAGGCCAGGAAAATGTCTTCTACGATATTCTTGAACGAAAAAACCTCTTTCTAGACTATAAAAACAAGAGCTTCAAAAACTCGAAAAATTGACATTTTTCCTAAGGGGTTAACCCATGGTTTTGGTCCAAAAGTGCCATTTTTCCAACTTTTTTTTTTTAGGCAATTAAGACCATGAAAATGTCTTTTAGGATATTCTAGAACAAAAAAAAAACGCCTGTTGACGCTATAAAAACAAAAAGTTCAAAAACTCGAAATATTGACATTTTTCCCAAGGGGTTAACCCATCGTTTTGGTGCAAAATTGGCCATTTTCCAACTTTTTTTTTAAGCAATGTAGGCCAGGAAAATGTCTTTTACGATATTCTAGAACTGAAAAGAGCCTTTCTACGCTACAAAAACAAAAAGTCGAAAAAACTGAAAAATTGGCATTTTTCTTAAGGGGTTAACCCATGGTTTTGGTCCAAAAATGGAAAGTTTTCCAACTTTTTTTTTCAGGCAATTTAGACCGGGAAAATGTCTTTCACGATATTCTAGAACAAAAAAAACGCCTTTCTACGCTGTAAAATCAAAAAGTCCGAATAACCAAGAAATTGGCATTTTTCAAAAGGGGTTAACGCATGGTTTTGGTCGTAAAATGGCCATTTTTTCAACTTTTTCTTTTTAAGCAATTTAGGCCAGGAAAATGTCTTTAACGATATTCTAAAAAGAAAAAACGCCTTTCTACGCTATAAAAACAAAAAGTACAAAAAGTTTAAAAATTGACATTTTTCTTAAGGGGTTAACCCATGGTTTTGGTCCAAAAATGGCTATTTTTCCAACTTTTGTTTTTAGCCAATTTAGACCAGGAAAATGTCTTTTACGATATTCTAGAACGAAAAAACGCCTTTCTACGCTATAAAAACACGAAGTTCAAAAAGTCGAAAAATTGGCATTTTTCCCAAGGGGTTAACCTATGGTTTTGGTCCAAAAATGGCCATTTTTCCAACTTTTTTTTAGGCAATTTAGACCAGGAAAATGTCTTTTACGATATTCTAGAACAAAAGAAAACGGCTTTTCTACGCTATAAAAACAAAAAGTCCAAAAAACCGAAAAATTGGCAGTTTTCCAAAGGGGTTAACTCATGGTTTAGGGTTAGGGTTAGGGTTTACTTTCTTGGGGATGACCCCCAAGGGAGATATTCGCAGGTTAGGCAGTGGGGGCTCTGCAAAAGGTCCCACTATCCGACCTTCTTCGATCTCTTTAGTTAACTTTTGATCAACCCGATCTGGGTGCTCAGATGCTGACACAAGATTATTGGAAAAACTGCTCTCTAAGGGGCTATAATAATGTAAACGAACTCATGTAAAAAGCCCCTTAACAAATGATTACACAACCTTTCTGGGTAACCTGATAAGTATTTTGCTAAACTCTTAGCTTTGACCGGAGTTGGGAGTGCTTCGGATTGAAGGGGTGCGGTTGAGAGTGCCCTGGCTGGTAAAAGATGTTGTTTTGGGCCCCGCATTTTCCAGCTGGCTGTTTGGCGGCTTGTTGGCATTTGGAAATTGGGTGGCTGTTTCCACACCGGAAACACTGGTGCTTGTAAGAGCATCCTGGACATGTAATCCCCCTGTGAAACTTCCAACAAAATCCCTTTGGGATAAATGATCCCTGTTGTTTACTTTTTCCCGGCTGGGTACTAAGTTTGGGACGAAAGGAATGAGACCTCAGCCATAGCTCAGAGTGAATTTGGTCCCAAGGGGCCCCCCTGTCTGCCTAATGCTACGGAAATTCTCATCATAGAACCTCCAATTGGCTCCCTGAGAGGCTAACTCTCGGATGACAGACCCATACTTCATGAGGGCCGGGGTGTCGTAAGGGGCTTTTTCTGAATAGATGGCGACAAACACCTCAAAGGCTGAGACCCACTGCTCAATTGATTGAACCGTCTGCCGCTTAGGATTAGGTGCTAAAACTAAAGCTGGCTTGCCGCCATCACCTTTCTCTACCCTGAAGGTATAATGATCATCTGAGTGAGTAAAGCTATTATTCAACAGTAGTGCAAAGTCCACATACTCGTTGGACCATATTTGTTTTTTAAACTTATCGGGTACACGATGGGTTAGTGGCACTGCAGTTGACAAAAAAGTGTTCTTACTTTGAGGTGCTGCACCAGGTAGTAAGGAGCTTGTCACTTGCTGCACTGCATTGTTGACGGTGTTGAGGACCGACTGGTCAGCATTGGGAGTGGTGGGGTTTGCTTCTACAACGCTTGAACCTCTGTTCACCACCTCTGCACTTGAAATTGAAATGGGATCGGGAACAAACTGCACCTCCGGGACTGCTGCCGCTGCTGCAGATGTTGAAGGATGGGCGACTGGGAATGCCGTTGCTGCTGCCGTTGTTGCAGGTTGCAGGGGCTGTGCAACAGTCAACAGTGCTTCTGATACTGCTGCTGAGATGGAATTTGTCAGCACTGCCAATACTTCTGCTGAAAGGGTAAGCTGTGGGGTTGCCCGGGCAGCATTTGAAGGTTCCTGCAACTGGACTGGCTGAAGCCGTGATGGATGTGGCTGCACCCCCGAGTCTGTAGTGGCACTGCTGTCAGCGGCACGACGTCGTTTGTTAACTCTCTCTGTGTAGTTTTGTCCTCTCTTGGGAGGCATTCTGGTAACTACAAAAACTCCAACATTAATCTGGTTGTCGAGAATTACAAACAAAAGTAAAGCTCTACTAAGAGCTTCGAAGCCCCCACTGGCCACCCGTGAGACAAAAGAAGAAACAGCCACTTATTGGAGCCCTCAGTTAAACAATAAATAAAATAAAAAACCAGAGAAGATGACAGTATCAAACAATCTGGCACAAATAACTGTACTATAACACCACAAGGTAGTTATAGGCAAACAAAAAGATGCAACAGCACAAAATGGTACATGAATGGCACAGAGCAATAACACTCCCGCCGAATAAGTATCATGACCGATGCTGACAAACGCCAGAACTGTACATCCCTCTTATACACAACTAGAGTGGTGACAATATGGCCACTCAAAAAGAACTTAACTGGGGCAAACCAAATAATATAAATTATTGCATCGTGGCTGACAAAAAATAGCTGTATCAGTGAGCAACATAACTCGCTGACTTACCATATATATTAACCGAATTGAAACAAAACTTGAAATGAAAAAACAAAGGAAACTCGTTCACTTCGGAAAGTGCTCTCAAAATGGCTCCACAAATGCTTAGATGAAGGGCCTATCTTCCCATGGCGATGTAAAGTATTCCAACGAGGGCGCTCAACATTAGTCGTTGGCTACAGGTAACCCCGATTCTGCCAACTCTCACAACTGTATCTGCCGACGAGCCGCCCCGTGGAATGTTTCCCTAAGGGGACTATTGGGATCGGCCATGTTGTTTATGCTGAAAGATTCTTTTTCTTATCCGTCTAAGACATGACGTGGCTCCGTACAACTTAAAATTCGCAATACCCGGTTTATACGTACTAGCTCAGGTAAAGCGACCGCAGAGAGTGAGATTAACTCAGGGTAGCTTTCATTATCCCGTATAAAATCGCCTGATCTCAGCTCAAGGTCAGTAAAATGGGGGGCGGTGCTGCGAATGTTTCCGAGATCGTACCGGTTTGTTTTATCCACTCTACGCCGCCCCATCACGAGAAATACTACCAGACAGGCTGAACACAATTCTAAGTGAAGCCTTCCAAGAGATTTTTGGATCGCCAATCCGGCGATCTAAGCACCAACAAAATGAATAAGCACACGCGGTTTCTGGTTCACCAGCCGCCATGTGACTCGAACAACAGGATTTGTTATAGCGATTAACTGCGCTAAAAACAAGTAAACAGAGCCTACTTAACTGATCGTTGAAATCTTCTCCTCCCTTCAAGGTCCTTCTCAAATGGGATAAAGGGGGTTTCTTTCTAATGTTCTTCAGTCTTCAGAGAAGAAAAATGTTTGCCCTGCACCGAAGCTGAACTGAAAGAGGCCTGAAATCACATGTTCGGACGTTTAAGTATCTACTAATGTAAGTCCCGGATGTACCCATCCGGGATACTAAAAACGCCACGCAGGCTGCATAAAATAATTTATTCCCCTTGGTAATAAATGTCATTTTTCCAAAGGGGTTAACCCATGGTTTTGGTCGAAAAATGGCCATTTTTTAAAATTATTCTTTTTGAGCAATTTAGGGCAGGAAAATGTGTTTTACGATATTCTAGAAAAAAAAAGCCTTTCTAGGCTATAAAATCAGGAAGTTCGAAAAGTTGGAAGAATTGACATTTTTCCCGAGGGTTTTGGTCCAAAAATGTCCTTTTTTCGAACTTTTTTTTTTTGGCAGTTAAGACCAGGAAAATGTGTTTTACGATATTCTAGAACGAAAAAACGCCTTTCCACGCTATAAAAACAAAAAGTACAAAAAGTTTA
Source organism: Porites lobata (assembly GCA_942486035.1). Classification (NCBI taxonomy): domain Eukaryota; kingdom Metazoa; phylum Cnidaria; class Anthozoa; order Scleractinia; family Poritidae; genus Porites; species Porites lobata. The sequence goes on from CALNXK010000004.1 coordinate 4,932,271, forward strand.
AAAATTGACGTTTTTCCCAAAGGGTTAACCCATGGTTTTGGTCCAAAAATGGCTATTTTTCCAACTTTTGTTTTTAGCCAATTTAGACCAGGAAAATGTCTTTTACGATATTCTAGAACGAAAAAACGCCTTTCTACGCTATAAAAACACGAAGTTCAAAAAGTCGAAAAATTGGCATTTTTCCCAAGGGGTTAACCTATGGTTTTGGTCCAAAAATGGCCATTTTTCCAACTTTGTTTTAGGCAATTTAGACCAGGAAAATGTCTTTTACGATATTCTAGAACAAAAGAAAACGGCTTCTACGCTATAAAAACAAAAAGTCCAAAAAACCGAAAAATTGGCATTTTTCCAAAGGGGTTAACCCATGGTTTTGGTCGAAAAATGGCCATTTTTTTAAATTTTTCTTTTTGAGCAATTTAGGGCAGGAAAATGTGTTTTACGATATTCTAGAAAGAAAAAAAGCCTCTCTAGGCTATAAAATCAAGAAGTTCGAAAAGTTGGAAGAATTGACATTTTTCCCGAGGGCTTGGTCCAAAAATGTCCTTTTTTCGAACTTTTTTTTTTGGCAATTAAGACCAGGAAAATGTGTTTTACGATATTCTAGAACGAAAAAACGCCTTTCCACGCTATAAAAACAAAAAGTTTAAAAACTCCAAAAATTGACATTTTTCCCAAGAGGTTAACCCATGGTTTTGGTCCAAAAATGGCCATTTTTCCATTTTTTTTTTTAGGCAATTTAGGGCAGGAAAATTTCCTTTACGATATTCTAAAACGAAAACACGCCTTTCTACGCTATAAAAACAAAAAGTCGAAAAAACTGAAAAATTGCCATTTTTCCAAATGGGTTAACCCATGGTTTTGGTAAAAAAAATGGCCATTTATAACATAGCGCGCGTGCTTGCCCTATATAAGTCCTATTGAGCCGCTATGAACAAAATCTTTATTTACGCACGCCCGTGCGTAAATAAGATGACGTGAGCATTTTTTTCTTACCTGGCTGCAAAGTTGTCGTCTTTTAGTGCACTTTTCGTTCTCTTTAAAATATGGAAGAAACCAGCGAAGAACTGCCCAATTTTTCTATCGGTATTGACCTTTTAGGTCCTGATCCAACAAGCAGCAAAAATAAAGTCGAATGAAAAAAAAAACTTGCAAGTTGCGCGTTTCGCAAATTTGTCGAAGACTAGCCGCAGCAAATTTTGGCCTAAAGACATTCACTGGGAACAGAACAGACACCAACTGGCCATCAACAAGGCAAAATTTCCGTTTTTATTGTTGTTTTTAAATTTGTTATGCACTTTGTTATCTCCGGACAATCCGACTGAAGCAGGAAAATTTCTCTCGCAATAACAACACAAATTACACAAGAAGACATAGATATATTACTGACAAAAGCAACTGCTGCCACGTCCTCTCAAGAAGCCGTAATGACCAGCCAATGTTCGTAAATGAATATAAGTTCAAAGAAGGATGACAGTCGTCTTCGCTAAAAACATGCTTTCTGGATTTCGCCGAGCAAAACGTAAACATCTTTTCAGCAAATCCAAACCATACTCCACGACTTCTTACGAAAATGTTAGCAGTTCAACTTTAGGTGAACTTTAAGACTCTTTTACCTTTGTTTCTGCTTAGTTTCCATTGATCGTTAACGAATAAAAAAGCAAATTTTCTTTCTCACTTTTACAAAAAGAATATTATTTTCATTCAAACTAGACGATTGTGGCGTGTTCGTAATCAGCCAATAGAACCGTTTGTTATTGTGTCGCGCGTTACGAGAATTTTGCAGTTAATCAAAAAGCGAGCACTGATTTTTGTCAGCTATGTTATAAAAGAATTTGCTCATGCTTTTAGCTGTGCGTATATCGAGTTATGGATGCACTTGGGAAGTTTGGAGAGCACTCAAGAAGCTAGAGTTGCACTCGGCTATCGCCTCGTGCAACTCTTACGCATCTTTCGTGCTCTCCAAACTTCCCGCGTGCATCCATAACTCGATATACGCACGCTAAGCATGAACAAATTCTTAATTTTCCATCTTTTTCATTTTTAAGCAATTTAGGCCAGGAAAATGTCTTTTACGATATTCTAGAACGAAAAAACGCCTTTCTAGGCTATAAAAACAAGAAGTACAAAAAGTCGAAAAATTGACATTTTTCCCAAGGGGTTAACCCATGGTTTTGGTCCAAAAATGGCCTTTTTTGCAACTTTTTTTTTTAAAGCAATTTAGACCAGGAAAATGTCTTTTACGATATTCTAGAACGAAAAAACGCCTTTCTACGCTATAAAAACAAAAAGTTCAAAAAGTCGAAAAATTGAAATTTTTCCCAAGGGGTTAACCCATGGTTTTGGTCGAAAATGGCCAGTTTTCCATTTTTTTTTTAAGCAATTTAGACCAGGAAAATGTCTTTTACGATATTCTAGAACGAAAAAACGCCTTTCTACGCTATTAAAACAAAAAGTTCAAAAACTCGAAAAATTGATATTTTTCCCAAGGGGTTATCCCATGGTTTTGGTCTAAAAATGGCCATTTTTCCAACTTTTTTTAAAGATATTTACGCCAGGAAAATGTCTTTTGTGATATTCTAGAACGAAAAAAGCCTTTCTACACTATAAAAACAAAAAGTCCAAAAAACTGAAAAATTGGCATTTTTCCAAAGGGGTTAACCCATTGTTTTGGTCCAAAAATGGCCGTTTTTCCAACTTTTTTTTTTTTAGGCAATTTAGGCCAGGAAAATGTATTTTACGATATTTTAGAACGAATAAACGCCTTTTTACGCCAAAAAAACAGAAGTTTAAAAAGTCGAAAAATTGACATTTTTCCAAAGGGGTTAACCGACGGATCTGGCCCAAAAATGGCCATTTTTTTAACTTTTTTTTTTTAGGCTGTTTTGGCCAGGAAAATGTCTTTTACGATATTCTTGAACGAAAAAACTCCTTTCTAGGCTATAAAAACAAGATGTTGAAAAAGTCGAATAATTGGCATTTTTCCAAAGGGGTTAACCCATAGGTCCAAAAAGGCTTTTTTGACTACAGAGATATCGAGTTTTAAAGGTGGCCATTTTTGGATTTTGTAAAAATACGAAATTTTTGTGCCTTCTTGATTTTTCTACAAAATAAACGAAGAAAAAGTGTAGACTTTGGAGATACCGTTTTTACTACTTCAACGGTTTTTGTTTCCACCTACTTTTAATGTTTGCTTTTTTTTCAGTTACATTTTCACGTGTTATTATAGTATCATATTGCGCGCTATTCTCTATTTCAAATTGTAGCGCCTTAACGTAATCTCTTCATTATATGTAGGACCCTTTAGAAGGATAGCCGTGCCTAGCGAAATATTGGTAAAAAATACATATATATTTCCGACTGTAAAATCAGCCCTTCTTCTTTTGTTTTATAAAGTAATCAAGTTTTCGGCCAAAATCGTGGGTTAACTCCTTTGGAAAAAGTGACTTTTACGACCATAGTTGATGCAAATTTTTATATTCTGGTAAAGCTTTTTTTCTATCTTGAAGACAACGTAACATAATTTTATATTATTTTAAAGCGAAAAACGAACCATAAAAAATTCAAAGTTCTAGCCAAAATTATAGGTTAACCCCTCTGGCAAAAAGCACTTTGGCGACTATTTATGGGGCACATTTTTATAGGCTAGATCATGGGCTTTTTTTCTGTCTGAAAAACAACCTCGCTTTCTTTTATAGCATGATCAAGCGAAAAATGAACCATAAACAATATTAAATTTTTGGCCAAAATCATGGATGAAAAAAGCCAATTTCGCGCCCATATATGATGTGTCATAGTCTAGAAAAGCTATATATCATTTTCAAGCCAAAAACGAACTGAACAAAAATGTCAAATTTTTGGCCAAAATCATGAGTTGATTACCCCTTTGAAAGAAGCCCCTTTCGCGACAGTAGATGATATACATTTTCATAGTCTAAAAAGCATTTTTTCTATCTCGAACACAACATAACATTATTTTATGTCATTTTTAAGTTAAAAACGAACCATTAAAAAAATTGCAAATTTTTGGGCAAAATCATGGGTTAACCACTTTGTTATTTTCATATTCATAAAGTTCTTTTAAGACCGATCATTTAAGAAATTAATTTAATCGATTTTGGTACGCGACAAAATAGTCAATTTTCTTTTTGTTCATTTTCATTTCAGTCCTCAATAAGGTCAAAAAGTAATGTCTAATTGCTCGAGGAAAAAGATCCTTAAGCATTCTGACAGTCGTAGTAAAATAAGGTCATCGTAAAAATGGCAGGTTCTCAATGTTGCAGGTCCAAGGACGTTATCTAGATAATCACACTGAAAATGCCAAGTGCAGAGTACTGTCAATGTAGAGTTATCAGTTAGTGCTTCTATATAGCATTACGTATGTGTGGCACTCGGTCTTTTAGCGTTTTGAGGTATCGTGAAACTTGTTGACGTTTGAGCCACATCATTTGCAAATGGTAGATATTAGTCTCCATTCTTTCTTAGTTTTTCCCTTTAAATGTATTAATCAAGCTGTTGGCTACAACGAATCTCATTGCACTGTATGTGCGATTATCATCTTAGCCATTTTTCAGTTCGCACTGAACATTTTTTCTGTTGAACAAAGAGGAATTGAAAAAAAAAACATTTTTATTATCCGTGCAAGCTGTCTGTAACCTGCTAGCGCTTAACTTAACCTTTTTCCTGGGTAAGTATTTTAAAAACCTTTTTTTGACCAATCTAAAAATATTATTTCATTTTTTACCTTTAACTTTATGAAGCTCGCACTTGTAATAGAAAAAACCTCCACTTTGTTGGGTCAAGGATTTCGAAGGCTGTTTTATGGCACAGTATATGGTGTGAGCCTAGCTTACTTACACTATCATCCGTCTTTTTCATGAAAGCTTGGAACAACAACAGCAATAACCTCATGGTCATGGACTCTTCAGTAAACGAGTGGTAAATGTATTCTGAACATGAGTATTGTTCTACCAGTTCCAAATTCCTAAAATTATCATTTTTATAGAATTACTACGCCTTTGTATGGTTATATATTCAGCAACTTTGCCACGTGGGAAAGGCGTAGATTATTTAAATATTTTTTTCAGTCCAAGAAAGTTTATCAAGAAATGACCAAACAAAGTGTGTCAGTTATATCCTAGGAAAATATGTAGACGAGCTAAGTTTAATATTTCAGAGCTTATAATAAGAAAGATATACTGTTTCAAGCTTTCAGCAATTCAACATATATACCATATCAGCTTTGCCGGTTAGTAAAATTTCCACAGTCAAGTATAGCATCTCAAATACTAAATTATTACTTTCGTGACGACCAATTGTCAACTTTTTTACCATTTTTTTTTCAGGTGACTTGCAATTTTTTTAACATTAAAATGTGGCTAAAAGTGGTGCTCCACTGACTAACCTGTAATCACGCGAAAATGGCCAGAACTTGTAAACGATAACTTCCATGTTGTTCAAAGGAAATTTTATGTCTCCTTCAACAAAGCAATCGAGAACAGGTAAAGACTAATGGCAAAGTATTGTTTTAGTTTCTAAATAACAGTTTTTTTTCTTTATCTACAGGACAAGTTATCTGGCGATCAAATTCAAGGTTGGATTATATGATGTTTGGCATGTATAAATAAACGCGTTTGAATACCCTTTGAATTTAATTTCCATTTGCTCTGACACTCTTTCCTCTAAATGACATGTTTTCTTTGTGTGTGCGTGTGTTAACATTGCTCGTTTACTAAAAAACCTTACTTCTTCAAGTGACACTAGTGCCGAACAAAAGCATTGAAAGTAAAATTAGTTTGAAATATTTGCATCTGTAGAATCCCTTATCAATGACCGAGACATTTTCATTTTTCACAAATTGATGAACGTGAGGGCAAACCGAAAATGGAGGGTTAATTTTTTCCGTTTATCGTGACTATAACAACAGAACACTTAACATATTTTGAGTTTCGTAACACTTTTCCTCTCCTAGAATACCGTGATGCCTTTTATTTGTTCGATCAAGATGAAAATGGTTATATTACTTCAAAGGAGCTACATGACATCATGAGAACTCTGGGTTTTAACGTGAACGAACAAGAATTACAACAGATCATTTTGAATGTTGATTACGACAGTAAGTCCACTCCCTCCCGATGAGTTATTCCCAGGGTAGAGACGGGTGGAAATCTATTTAAAAGTAACTGTTACACTGAGTTAGAATCCATTTTTTCAACTTAAATTATTCAAACTGGGCAGGCCTTGAGGACCGCACTTACTTTGTAGATGTTAGTGTAGCAAGAAAAGATTGTTAGGAACTTGAACCCTGGCGCTTATTAGTGTGCCATGAAAATGGCAAAACACCACCACCTCCAACAACAACAACAATGAATTTCTCTACTCAGATTTTCGGGGTAAGGATATTATCTACTCTAAGAACCCGCTTTGTAAAGGTTGTCGCCCAACCCGTCTTGGCGGCATTAACCTATCTAAAGTGACTCAAAGTCTCTTTGACTTTATAATGTCGGCTCACACCGAACCAAAGGAGTTTTTGTTTTTCAGATGACGGGGTGTTAAATTTTGAGGAATATATTCAACTTATGGAACAACAGAAAACTGTCGATGAAAGAGAAGATGATATCGTACAAGCTTTTCGTGTTTTTGATTCTGAGAGCAACGGATACATAGAATCAGCTGACTTAAGAGAATTGTTGGAAAATATGCATTGGGACATTTCTGCCGAGGAGCTGAAAGATCTGATTATAAGCTCTAACCTTCAGCAAGACCGCAAAATTGGCATAGAAGGTAGGATAAATAGTTCCGTATTCTGCACTTTTGGTTTTATTGTTAACCGATATATGTCATTTTGATAAGACAGATAGAACCTTTAAGCCGTTTACCAAGTTCTCTACTTGATAGTACTTGGTTGTGATCCAAAACGGCAATCAAGATCAGCATAATGGTAAAGTTTTAAGTCATATAAGGCGCATTTTGCTTATTTTTGTTTTCATGGTTACGCTTGTACTTTCAGAATTCGCGTGGCTTGTGGATCCGGAGGGACTGCCATCTCAAGACAAAAAAAGAAACCATGAAGATTATTGACCGGAACGCTCGCTGATCAATAAAGAAAAAATTGTTGTTTCTCAGAAATAATCAAACCGATAACGAGTGAGAGACAAACAAGTAACGGGAGGACGCTAACACAAAGAGATGCAGGTTAAATACCAGCGATAAATAAGGATACATTTATCACAGAAATCTAATTTCGATTCTGAATTACTTTGATTCAGTTGTAGTATTATGTTAATATGTATCCTGACGGCCCAGAATTTAAGGACCGTTTTGGAGGTATTATAATTTCAGTCCAAGATGGCGAATCTAAGATAGACCTAATGACGTCATTAAAGTCATTACGTCAACTTACATTAGCTCACATTCACTGCTGTAATGCTCCTAACTAAGTAAGGCTAATGTATTGTTATTTACCTGTACTTTGCTTCTGTAAGTGCAGTGTGAATAAAAACACTGAATAAGTCAACTATAGCAAACAATCACCATGAGTTCAACCAAAACTAACGCATATGCGATCACTGCTGCAGGGGGATGTGATATTTTTCTAGACTCAAAGACTCTCAGTGTTTTTTAGCATTAAAATACGTTTTGGAAGAATGAAATGTAAATACAAACGTTTAAGCTCAACTAACTCATGTCAGCGACGACGACAGGTTGTTTTGTCCAAATGTCGAGTGGATCAAGTGCCCATCAAGTGTCGCTCAAACAACAATCCTGTTACGTATATGACACATGTTCTATAGGCTCTTTTGGAATTAAATTATAGCCTCAAAGAAAAAAAAAACAAAATTAAGGATCCTTGTGTTGTTCAAACGCCGTAGTTTGGCTTAATACAGATCATTATGTTAATAAATTATGTATCATTAATTAAAAAGCTTAATACGATCCAAAAACTACCGAAGTCAGGCATCAAAATGATAAATTTAACGTTTTATTATTTGTTTTATTATTCCTGACTTCTTTTGCATGCTGCGCTGCGCATCTCTTTGCGTTGCTAAGAGTTTCTCCCATCCTTTCATCGATTTTTTTTCCCTTTGTTTGATCGCGTGACGGACCGCACACGTGAATATTTTTTATGATAATAAAGAACTACAGTTGTCTGAGGTCATTTACTTATGACCACAGGTAAAGTTTCATTTGAAATTCTGTCACTTATTCCTTACAGAACATCTTAATTCAGAAAGACTCAAGCAGGTAACACTATTTTGCAAACTTTGACTGCTATATTAGTGTAAATAGTTTGCCCGGGGGGACATTTGTTAACTGGCACCCAACAACACTCTGACAGACCAAGGCAAGAAGCCAAGGTCTTCCTATTTACATAATAGTCAACTGCTCATTTAAAAGCCACCATTTTCGTGTGTTGTAGTTTGATCGATTACAAAGGAGCAGTTATTCAAGGTAAGGGCAGATTTAGTGTACAAAAAGACCGGGCCAGGTTCCTGAATGGTCGATTAGTACTAATCCAACCTATTATTGTATTTACCTTCTAATGACTGTTATTGTAACAGAATTAATAGCTCGGAGCTCCAGCTGCATGTGCTTTCGACAAAAAAAAACTTTGCTAAAAATTTGCGTTATTTCTGAGTTAAGCTTGACCATCTTTCTAAGACCCGGGCCCACGACGTCTGGCCTGTTGTTGGGCTTACGGTATCAGAAGAAACGAAACAAAACAAGCTTGACTGCGATCGTGTTTTTCTGTTCCGTTTTTATTCTGTCAGTCTTTAGGATTTTTTTAATCTGAAATCACTCACCTACGCTCCCTGTCAAAAGCTCAAGCCTTCGGTCTCTTTACAGGGCATAATTCAGAACAAGGCCTTTCAATCTGTCACGTTCCACTTCGCCGATCTGTTTCTATTTTAAAAATTTTGGACTGACACATTCTTTATGCCAATTTGTTTCCAAGCAAAGCTCTGTGAATAGAGGTTATGCGGGCTTCAGACGGTGATGTCGAGTACCAACCTTTCCCCATTTCTGATCGAGGCAGAATCGCGGGAAGTCCTAATAGTGTGACGTCGATCGATCAGCGGATAACCTGCTCTACTAACGGCAAAGCATTTAGACCATTGGAAGAGGAAGAAAGTGGTATCAACAACAATGATGAAATTAATGCTTGGGGATTTGGAAATGAAGAAAGAACCAATGGCATTCCGGTGGCTGCACAATTGGAACCACATAATCGAATTGTGATCAATATCTCTGGTACGAGGTATGAGACCCATGAGAGCACACTGGCGAGCTTGCCTGATTCTTTGCTTGGTTCAACCATAAGGCGAGCGCCTTACTACCGCCCTGCTAGTAATGACTTGTACTTTGAAAGAAACAGGGAAGCCTTTGACAGCATCTTGTTTTACTACCAATCAGGAGGCAAAGATGGCGGAATTCTCGTAAAGCCTGATGGGATAACAGATGAGACATTTGCCGTTGACGTGAAGTTCTTCGAGTTGGGAGAAGAAGCGGAGAGGATGCTTGGTTTGGTTCCTGAAGGAAATCATGATGAGTTCGAAGGTATTACTTCTGGCTTGACGTCCAAGATTGCTGCCCTCTTTGAACCCAACAGAACTCATAATTTCATACCCTTACACAGACTGATAGATGTCTGGACAATTGCTATCTTAGTACTCTTTATTACATTGCTCTGCGTACAAACTCTACCATCGATAAAAGAAATGTTAATAGTAAACCGGTGCTGCAACCAATCAGATACCAACGTAGCACTAGAAACACGCCGCGGCATTAGCCTTTTCTGGTCCGTCGGCGAGAAGGTCTGCGTATCATGGTTTACGCTGGAGTACATCCTCCGTACGCTTAGCACAACACACAAGAGAGCTTATCTACTTTCGAAGCAAGGAATTTTTGACATGTTGTCATTTCTTCCTTATGTTATTCAAATTATACTCAAAGAGATACGATCAGAAACAGATGAGCTTTACCTTCATGGCGTTTTAAACCTGTTAGCGTTCTTTTCAGTGTTTAAGCTGGCGCGCTATTCTAAGGGCCTTCGAATCCTTATGAAGGTAATTCAAACGAGCTTGAAAGAACTGGTGCTGCTTCTACAATGTGTGTTCCTCAGCCTGATCTTGTTTTCGTCTGTAATATACTTCTTTGAAAGCAGTGAACAGACCACACCCTTCACCAGTATCCCAGCCACATTTTGGTTTGTTACCGTCACCATGACAACAGTGGGGTACGGTGACATGACGCCCACCACAGTGGCGGGAAAAATCTTCAGCGCGCTGTGCGCCGTTTTAGGAGTATGTGTTGTTTTAGCAATCCCTTCCACAATTATTGTCTCAAATTTCATGATTTTATTATTCGGAGCAAAAAACAAAGCCAAGAAAAGGCAAAAAAGAAAGAAAAGAAGTTTTCTGCTAGAAAGGATAAATAGGCTTCGCACAGTCTCTAAACAATTTAAAAAACTGTAATCTTTTGGCCATTTCACTCGAGGATTGTTTTTGACAAACAGTAGCAAAGGCAGTAGCCTTCTAAAATTGCTAAATGAACAAATCATACAGAACTAAAAATCTTATGATAGTGAAACGTAGAACTAAGTATTAAACTAAATAAAACCAGATACACAAAAGATTATACGAGAGATAGTCAAACCAAATGCTATGTTGTGCTTAAATTGAATAAAGATACAGTAATGTCCGTATTCTTAAAAGGATATATGGCCAACGTTTTCAGCACTTATATTGCACTGAGTTATTGACTTCTTTCCACGCGTTTAAAACTGGGTGTTGCTTCGAGAATAACCTGTATCAGTAGCGTTCAGCGATCCCTCAGTGCTTATAAAAAGAAAAAAGTTGGTAACCTTCATGTATGGTCGAGTTTGAGCACCGTGTTAGGATCGGGTTTCGTGCCACTTTATTTTTTTCTACAGTTTTACGGGCACCGAAACACCTCGTGACAAAAAATGTACGTTTTTGTGGCCTTACTTGTTCCTCAGTATTTTTAAACTAAGACTAATTTTCTTGATTTTAGAAAAAAAGATGTTAAGGCTTCAAACAAGTTTAAGGAAAATCTCTCCTAGACTATCCCCCCTTCCGTTAAGAAAAGGAAGTGATAAAATAATACCTACAACCCCTCTTTCCTTTTTAAATTTCTTTGAAGCGAATTTCTTGAAGTTAAACATTTTTTGTAGGTGGGAGCCTTTTTTACATATTACTGTTATAACATGAGACTGTGTCCCCCCCACCAAAGAAAAAAAATTCATATAAGTCAAGTAAGTCAACTGATGAAAACCATGAAAAAGTTATCTGTTGTAGAAGTTCTTGGCCAAATATTGTAAGGTTTAAGTTTTCTAAAATATTCTTTATTAGTTATTATTGACCATACACAATTCTCAAATACCCACTCTACGCAACCAATAGCCATAACAGGACACATTAGGATCTCTTGACACAACCGAATCGACAAGGCAAACAAACAATGTAGAATTAAAGCCAGGCAAGCCTGCCATAGGACCTTTTCTATGGTTAAACAAAAATCAATTGTAAATTAGACTGATGAATGAATTTCTTGACAAAGTACCCAGTTTTCGTCTGGCTTTGGCTTTTGTCAGTGGTTGCCTTCCTTCGTTTATTTCATGTCGAATTTCATCACCATGCCTATATCGGTGCTTTTTTATAGAACGTCACTTAAACAATCCTATATGGTTCTACTGACTCAAAGATCTGCCTCCGTCCACGCGAATCACTTGGCCACTGATATACCCCGCAGAGGATACGCAAGAAAGGAACTCCACTGCCTTAACAACGTCATAAGGTTCACCCATACGATTCATGGGAACCTTTGAAAGAACATCTGCTTTTCTAGTTTCCATGGTAACGCACGCTGTTGACGCATCATTATTTACAGGCCACAACTCCTGGACTAATACCATTGACTCTGACAAATGGCGCGAACTCTTGGACGAGTGCCATGGTGCACATGAGAGTCCCAGCTTTTGAAATGCAGTACACTGAATGATTGGTCGGTGATTTGTCTGCATGGATGTCCAACAGGTTAATGATGTTTCCTCCTGATTCCTTCAAACTTGGAAAGGCACCCTAAAATAGACCATAGTTATTTCTAGTGACTTGGTACTGAGTTCAAAATATAAGGAAAGGCCAAATTCATTGCACGTAATGAAAGGTGCAACACCAAAGTTTAAACGTCAGATTTATTAGCTACAACCGAGGCAGCCTGCAGATCACTAAGAAATGATGGCCCCAGGCTGGTTCCCTTCCTCAGACTCTAGAACAATAATATTTGGTCACTAGCCTTTCGGAAGTTTGTATCTAATTAAAAGAGACCCAAATAAAAAGATTCCGAATCATCTTAGAGAGCGAGCACACTACAATTTGAACTTATCGCACTTTTTATTTCAATCATAGCCATCTTTAAATATTTCCACCTCACGTAAAACCTACTCTAATTGAATTTACAAAGGAAAAGATGAATTACACAAAAAATAAGTAAGTAAGAAGTTTATCTGTACACGTAACTCCTAGGAGTTAATAAAAACTCGTTCGAACGGGCACGAGCACGTGATACTAGAAAAAAGTAAAAAACCTCAGTAACGACTTTAACTAAATAAGATCTAATATCTATAACAGAAAAAAATATATATCACATAAAAGAGCTAAAATTTAACATGAACATTCAGAAAAAGGTCACAAACTATGACAGCAAAGAATAAAATAGTTTAGAAAATAGCAATACTGATAAAAATAACCTGAAAACATATGCAAGACAAAAACTAGTAAAACATTTCAGTTTACATGAGCTGCATTCGATGGACAAGAGAGAAGCATGGGTCCTAGTATTGGTCATTTGTTTGTCCCAACGAGAATGAAAACACGAACAGCTTACCTGTGAAAGGAAAAATGGAGCACTCAAGTTACTATTTATGTTTTCATGCCATTCTTCTTCAGGTACGTTTTTAACTTTAGATGAATGCAACTGTGAAGCGCTGTTTACTAAAAGGTTTAGTCGCCCCCAGGCCCCTAAAGTCTCCTCAATTATTCTTTCTGTGGTCTTCTTAGGCTCTCGGGCCAGGTCTCCATGAATAAATTTGGCGGAGCCTGAACAAACACTGCAAAAATGTAGACACCGTTATTAATAAGCTATAGCATCGATGATTTTTAGCATATCCTAAGCAAAGATGCGCTCTTCCACTTCTGTTGTACTTGTATTTGTGACTTCTCCTTCACGGTGATGCCTCATTTGCTAATATTTGTATTTTTCAAAACGAAATTTTGGGCTTTGCTTTCAATTGGGCTGTTTGGGTTCCGATCCAGAGGGTTACGTAAAGAAAGACAAACCGACACAGCTAGTAGGGTTACCTGTTCATCTTTTTAACCAGTACTAAAGCATCTGCAGCTGAGGTATTGTAGTCGATCAGCACGTTATATCCTATATCATGCAGTCGCATTTCTATGTGGGCACCAAGTCGCTTAGCTGCACCGGTAATAAGAGCAACGGGGTTTTTACTTCCTAGTCGTAAGGATCCGTTTGCAAGTGGCTCAGGTGTAATATTCTCACTCTTTATTTCTCCCGGAACGTTCCAGCGTTCTAGTACGTCCCACTTTCTTTTCCACTTCTGATATAACATTCTGTAACCTAAAGGAAAAAGACAAATGTTTGATCCATTTCAGTTTCTCTGCGCAGGCTTAAACTCAAATTTAAAACAATGTTAATATCAATTTCTAACGACTTTTACGTCAACATCGAATCACTAATTAGTCCAAACCATTAAAGACATCCTATTTTCCATATTTCAGTTTTGCATCTTTCTCATCAAAATCCAACATTAAAGAAGTCTATTTCCAAGCGGAAAAATAAAGTTAACGTATTCTACAAAAGCAGATTATTTGATACGTAAGACGGCTTTCTTACCCTGAAAGGTCGAGTTTCGTCCTCATGACAACTGCCATATTGATAAAATCAGCCTGCTCCTTTAGTCATGCCATTTAAAGTCTTCCCAGCACCGTTCAATTGTCACCGATGAACTTTCTGCAAACCGTAAAGCATTCGGCTTTTCTACGGTCACTTTCACTGTTGTAATACCGTACCTTGCCACACAAATGCGAGCAGCGTCGGTTGCCACAGTTTCAATGAGATTGTATTTTTTATTCTCCACATGAAATAGGACATCTTTTTGCGATGTTCTTGTAGTTGATCGTGTCGTCCACAAGGTCCGACTCACCAGCCTTCTTGAAGCAGGTTCTCAGGTGTAATGTGATGTTGAGCTCTTGACGTTTGCCAAGCTCATGGGGACTGATACCTACTTCAGTGCGAACACGTAGACAATTTAGCTCCACAACCGTGATGCATTCCAGTGAACAGGATTTGATTCCACGATATGAACCGACGGTCTAACGAAACAGATATTTTCTCAAATGTGAAGGTAACCGGTAATTATCGCTGTTTTATGTAGTTTTGTTTTGGCACGTTAGCAGCTCGTTTTTCGGAGACAATAGCTGTTCTACTTTACCCAGTCACGTCCAAAAATACGTTCAGAAAATTGTTTATAAACAGTGATATTGGCAGTCTAGACAACTACGTTTTCAGGTTAGACGACAATAATCTGATTCTAGATGTTTCCAAATTGTGTGCTAATTATTTTATCTCAAACTTAAGGCACCGTGATTGCAATATGAGTGAATTTTCTTGGAATAGGCACATCCTTTGTAACTACTTTCAGTTACGTGGCAGAAGTGTTTGACAACCTTATAATGACTTGGAAGGTTAATGCGGGCTATGGGTGTAAAATTGGTTGCGTAAGAGCATAAGAGCAAAAGAGTTTGTATCCTGGGTTACGTTAGGAGTTTCGGGACAAAAGAGGCTGCATGATTTTACTTTCACTTCTGATCGCTCTCGTTGTAGAGTCATCGATCTGGTGTAGGTTTTTCTCCCACCCTCCTTCCCTCTTTACATTACTGTGATTTACTTTTCCATGTGTGAAAGCTCGCATCAAGTCACCCCTGTTCATATTTGTATTCATAATAGCTAAGTGCAGTGCATATTAAAACTTCAATATTCAGTCAGTATCCAAGATAAGATATCAATCAAATGCCCGGCAGAAGACCCGACATATGATTTCAGTTATTCTAGCTGTTCTTTTTCAATTTTCAACCATTTTAAATCAAAACAAGTGAAAAAACTCCAAGTTTGAAGACTTGATCTAATGTCAATAGAAAGTGACAATAACTAAGCGTACATATAGGAAAATAAAATGAAGGTGGCTTGGAAAGGATTATGTGTATGAGTGATTGCGACTCAAATGTTGTGTACTAAGGGTAAACAATAGATTTAAGATACTAACCTTTGCCAAAAACCCCCCTGGGTTTTTCTTGTGCCTAATGAGCTGATTTTTCTTTGTAAAGCACTTCAGTTGGCAGCAAGTCTGGATGATATGTTGCCACCCGCACCAGCAGCAGTCAAAATTCCAAGAACTCTGGAGACTTGTTCGCCGTCACGAAAAAAATTAGAAGAAGACCAACTTACTACAACCATGACATCGGTGATGAGCCGTAATTGTAAGTATTTCTCCCCAACCGAAAAAAATACTTGGACATTTTTGTTTGTCAAAAATTACCTTGGAGTCTAAAAGAATTTGAGTCCAGAAACTAAATTGGTTTTGAAAGACAGACTAGACATGGTCACGTGATAGAAATAACCTGTTTAAATGTCTTATCAACAACCATATTCACCATTTATATATCTCGCTCGTATCTCATTCAATGCTAGTAAAGGCAATTGAATAAAATAAACACACTTTATCTTCAGAGGTCATTTGCTTTATTCTTGTGATTTCGGATGGATGAATGGATAAATTTCAGCAACGTTATAAGACAACGAAAGAATAACAGATGATGATACCCCTAACATTGCATTATACGAAAATGTTTTGATGAATAGTTCCTTGAAAGTTCCTTATACACTCGTCAAACAGTCCGCATAAATTATCTTAAAATTCTTAGAACTTTTTTTAAGTCTCATGCACCTGTTTGACAGCCCTTCATCATTGTTAATAAGCGATACCCACGATTTCGAGTCAGAATTTTTGCACTGTTTGACACCGTACGACCATTACAGTGCGGTATCTTTATGCCAAGTTATTATTAAGCTCTGCAAAAGTTTGCGATCACATTTTAATACAAGCTATGGCAGGCTACTTTTCTTTGATACTCTTCCTTATGTTTTTTATTCTAAACGATATTAAAATCCAAATAGTTGTAATCCTGGCATCTTTGTCGTTTCGTCCTTTTTGCTTTTTTCCTTTACGTGGTTCAAGAGCTCTTTTAAAATTTCACCTTGTTCTTTCAATGTGTCGCTCTGCTCTTTAAACATGTCGTACATTTTATCCACCCTATAAAAATGTAAAGATTATGTGACTGACTTACTGGATATAAACTCTGTCGGGTAGATGGACGTATATATTTTACTGTAGGTAAATATTATGCACAGAGTCAAAGGAGACAGCACGTTATAAACTATAACACCTGTGTAATGACAACCACATACATTTTTCGCTCACCATGCGCATGCGTAAATATAAGATTATTTTAATAAATGAATATTATCAAATGTTGGTAGGAAAACGCAACATGGCGTGGTTTCAAATTGACGGCTGGTCAATTGATGTCAAGCGCAGAAGCGTCTAGAAACGAAGTCTCTTTACTGAATTCGTGTTTTATACTTTACATGTTATTTTCCAGTAACCTATTTTCTTAATTTATAGTATTTACATAAAAGGAGTTAGAAACCTTTTTTCTTGTTCATCAAGCTTCCCAATAATTTTAGCCATGCCGGGTGATAACTCTTCTTCCTCTTCTACTTCAGCTGTTTCTGGCTTGCGAAACGACACAAATGCATCAAACAACTGGAAAACGAAAAAAATAGAATAAAAAGCACAGAGGATCAGAGTAGTTAAAACCAGAAGCTATTGCCACAATCTCCGTGCCTGTCAAATTGTCTTTTTTAACTTAAGAGTCTGCGTCTTCTGACAAAATCCTAGGGAGGGCGTGTCCATTTTTAATGAAACCCGAATATGCCCTCTTTGTTGGTACAGAGCTGATTAGGACCGAAAGAGCTACAAAACTCGCTTGAGCTCCTCCGATAGAGAGGAAAAGTCGTTACGTCATGTTGCCATGGTAGCAAAATTTTTGGATGACAACAAACCGAAAACGTCACTTAAAAAGTGAATTCGCACTGTTTCAAATTTTCTGGGGTTGAATCGAAAGGACCATATCAAAGTTTAGAAAAAGGCAAAGAAAATTTTTGTGTTGTGTTCACCTACTCCACAAAGGCGCGTAAAATTTGGAATCTTGCAACGACGGCTAAGAAATGTACAAAAAAGCATTTCCTGTCGTCGTCGCCGTCGTTAAAGCTTAAGCTCCAAACTGTTGTGATCCAGAAAATTTGGTTACCATGGTAACGTGACGTCATACTTCTCTCTATTTTAGGCCTTATAAGGGTTATTAAAGACAATCAGCGTTAACACTTGTTAATAGTTACCTTTGCCCTGATTGATTGGGCGTGATTTGGAAATTCTGAATAGCCTTCAACTTGAACATGTTTAAGGAAAAACGTAGGCATAGAACGCTCAATATCCAAGAGCATCTGGACCTGAAAGACACCACAACAACTAAGTACGTTGAGAAACGTATCATGATCCGGTTTGCATTAAGAATTTACTATTTCTTGATGTGTTTTTAGTGCCTGAAAGCCTAATCAGCCTAGAAAAATCGTCATTTTGACAGAAACAGCGGAATATAAGGCAACAACAGAACCCAGGGTAAAACGACGGCCAAGCAAAAGGCTGAGAATCTGGGAGTTACGAGGCTCGAAGAATAGCTCAAGTTTAAACCTATAGACAAATTTTGGGTTCATTTCTAGACAATTTAGGTAATCAAAGGAGTGAAAACAATCAAATATAAGCCACAGAAGTAAACTTAAAAAGATTCTATACAATGAGCCCCTCTCCCCCCGCCCTCCCCGAGGTTACATTTCGTTTCAGATAGTTTGACATGACATCTCTAGTGTTAGTAGTGGCATTTATTTTCAGCGTTTAGAAATCTCTGTTTCGACAATGAAAGAAAATATGCCATTTTTCATGTGACACAATAAACATTTCCCAGTGGTTTGTGTACCCCTCAATTTTGTCAATGGAGGACAACCTGAAAAGACTCATGTTCAGCATATTTATTAACTTGCCTGCAGCACATAGCGATCCATCAAGGCATTTTGTTGAATTTTGTCAATGTCGCCCACAGCAAGGCCAACCTAACACAGATTAAGCATAAATATGTTTCTCGCACTTTAAGACCTTTAAATTAACTCAGTTTTAAGATTTTTTAAAAGCTGCTAGAGGTAGCGCATTTTTGAGAGATTACATTTGTTATTTACATTGTAAACAATCGACAGTAGATCGTACGTTAGCTTTTGTACATCAACAAGATGAGAAGTAAAGTTTTCAAAGGGGAAATAACATCGATTATAACACTAGATTATTACACTACTAGATTTTCTCGGGCTGTCACCTTTTCCAGTCAATGCTAATCTATGCTCGGCTCTCGTCGGATAGCAGGGAGTAAAAAGAAGCCAAATAACACGCGTGTGATCTAGGGAAGGGGCAGGGCGACTCCTCTCTCCCCAGTTCCCGCGCGTTTAACGCATCAGTTGTCATGATCACTGAACATTACTTTCTTGGCGACTGAAACAGGCTAAGTCAATGTTTAAGACCCCAGCAAAGAAATAAGTCGTCTTCTTGGACTGGCACTGAAATGTGAAATTGTATTCTTCTAAGTGTTCGTTCATGACCTAAATTAAAAAATATGCAAAAGGTAATTCATCAGCAACGGCTATTTGCTGCTGGAGGATGAATATGACGGCTTACCCACTATAATGTTATGATTTAATTAATATTGAAGTGAACTGCATGATTAATCATATTCTGTCTTAAACTAAAACAGGATAAAATTCGTTAGGATCCGAAAACACCCTGTACCTGACAGTATGAAGAAAATAAGAATTGGCTTAAGGGATTTTCACTCACATTCTCGTACTTTCAGAGAGATATAAGCTTTGCTAAGTATTCTAACAAACCACGATGAAACGTAATTATAGCTTTGTAAAATCTTAAGGGTCAAACTCACCAACATGTTCATCAAAATGATTGGCATTGCAAGCACGAGAACAATAAACAGAATGTTGGTCAGAGTGGAGAATGGAAGCCTTTCCCAAGGTACGAACTCATCATGGTAATTTAACTCTCCCATGGTCATCACGTAAATGGTCATCAATGAATATTCTAGTCTTTCGGTAAACACGCCCTGTACATCAGAAAATAAAACCACCATGTTTACTTTAAACTTTTGATGAGTTGCGGGTAAAAAGCTGGCAACGGAGCCCACTCAGTGTATTTTAATGATATGCTGACGTGTTCTCTTGAGTTGCATAGCAGCACAATTTCTATCTCTCGACACTAAAATAAAGAGAGCTGGTCACTTTTTGTTCAAGCCAGGTATTATATCAGAAGAGAGAACATAATTTCTGAAAATGGTAATTTATCAGGAAATTAAACAATGTCATATGAGCCATGTTCGTGGTTGAGCTTTTTCAATCAAGTTTAAAGGTGACTCCTTGAAGAAATTGCAATACGCTGCCCAAAAACTTTCAGTGTTCTATATAAATAGCAAAAACCCTTTCTTGTCACACTAACAGTTTATCCTCTACTTGTAGCTTTTAACCAAGGATGATCGGAATTTTGGCGGGGAGAAGAGTCCAGTGACATCAGTTTTGAATGCCATTTTGAACAAAAGACTTGTGGAACTTACTTGATCCATAATCATGTAAAATGTGGTTCCAAACGCCATCACAAATAATAGCCACAACAACGTTACCTTGAAAAAAACAAAGATTAAAACATTTGCTTAGTCACTAGTATCTTATACGTGTTTCATTTAATTATTTTTAAACATGTTAATACATAATCAGCTATCCATTAAAATCAGGTGCAAACAATTTTAATTCAGGACCGCAAGCAGATACACGTTGTCCGTAAAGTATAGGCAAGCTTTCTGCGAGTTAGTTGCACTTTGTTAGGGCTTTGCTTGCCATGGCCAAGGAAGTGAAGGGATAATAATTTTAAGCAAAACACGATGCCCACCAAGCAATAAACCAACCTCGTCCCTGAGAGAGAGGTTACCAACATAGCCATAATCCTTAAGCGTCAACTGGCAAAGTGTTAATGATGTTTGTGGATAATGAATTGTCAAGGAAGGCCACATACTCTACAAGGTCTATAAAAATGGCACGATTTACTTCTCACCTTGAAAAGAGTAACAAACATGGTGGTCAGCATGATTACGTACTGTCCATAGGAAGACAGCCTGGAAAATAAACATCAAACGAGCAAACTTTGCTTTTAGGCAAGTTCGTTACACATTGGAACCTGGGAGCTGAAAACGGCCTTGAAAACAAATGGTTTATTGAAGTCACAAATTTTCCCTTTTTTTCACGACTTTCCGTATAGAGCGTTTTTACATGACGTCACGTCCGCCATATTGGTGAAACTGCGGCCATGTTGGTGTTCCTGTGAAACACGGCCTGTGGGAGGTGGCCTTTCCTTACGTAAAAACTTCCTTAATTTATTTCAAACATTTGCATAGCGGCTGGCCACGTGAGTGAAAACGCTCTATAAATACGTTGAAGATTTCATTACCTTCTGAAGTAAAGAATGAGATTCATCCAGCCAAAGAACAAGGCCACTGCACCAGCCTGCAGTTTATAACCTTTCTTACAGTCGCACGGGGGAAGGACGAAAACAAAAGTAGCAACGTAGCAGATCCACTCCACCAGGTTTAAAAAGCTGAGTACATATGCCAGACGCTGTGAGAAAGATGTTTATGTAAGCGCAAATGTATGAAGCAAGAAAAACGTTTTGAAAACTGAAGACCTTCTACCTAGTCATGGTCAAGTTGTGTAAAAGGAAAAAACTGGGCACTGGACAATCTGCGGGAATGGCGGGAATCCACAACCTTCCCGCTTTGTAGACCAGTTCTCTACCAATTAAGCTTTAACCATCGCAGTTAACAAATCGATTAAGTATTATGGTACTAGAAAGCCAGGTTAGAATGGCGATTTATGTTTGCAGTTTTTTTTTCAGTCTTCAAGGAAATGGCGCTACAGAAGGTATAATCTATCTTTGTTGTTGCCACACTTTTTCTCAGCCCCTCCCCCCAACAAGCTAAAAAGCATGAATTTAAAAGCTATTAAGACGCGTGACTTCTCAATCTTTATTAAAAGTCTTAACTTTGGGCGAAAGGAAATAAGGACGTTTTGCGTAGAATACTCACTTTGCGAATCAATGCAATGACGTGCTTCGCCATCAGACCCGTAGTCACTATCAAGACAGCAACACTCAGCACTTGAGTCGTCTAAAAACATGTAAAAACACAGTGTCTGATAAACACACAAGGGTAACCTGCTCGCACCATGCCTTTTAGTTAAGAGGCTTAAGGTACGTGTGATCTGACGGGCGATTTTTACGTGATGAAGAAGGCAATGTATTTTTTCACTTACCAAATCTGAATACGTGCAGCTTTCCTGCAGAGAAAACAAAATAGACCTTTTTAGCTGGTATGCTTGTTTTCTTTCCATTTCAGACCATGTGTTACCCCAAAAGAACTGTCTTCCCTTCCATATGCATGCACTGCATAATTCCCCTGAAAACATCCCTTGGTCTGAATTGGGAAACGCTTTCCATTTATCATGAAACTCCGGAAATGCCATTTTGGGATAATAAACAACACACTTTTTGAGCATTCCAACGGAAAATTCGTGGGTGTAATTGGAACTATGTGTTCCATTTTCGAGTTTTCACCAGTTTCAGACTCGATTCACGGCTATTTGAGAGGGGAACGAGTAGAACTTTTGTCAAATGGAAGACTCTCCTCGTCCAACGGCCTTTCTATCGAAGTTTCCAAAATATTTTGGTAAACAAAAAACGTCCACAAGCGCAAAGGCAGTCAAATTTCCACAACTGGAATAAAAAAAGTGCTCAAAATTATTTTTTTACCTTAATGACATTGATAACCATAATCAAACTTTCGGCATCATAATCATAACAGTGCAATCATAACAACAGCCCGTCGTCATTCAGGGAGTTAACCAGGGTTTTACTGGCTGCTGTCTGATTGGCCAGAGCAGCGTCACTTCTGACTAAAAGGACTATTAAACGCGGAAGTGAGCTGAGTATCGGTCACAAAGACCACATGCGTGAAGGATCGTAATCGTAATCATATACACCGCCCCTAGCGAAACTGCAGCTCAAGGTTTGTGTTGCGTGTTTAACAAACTCTTACAAACCTTTTTTCTTTCGTTTATTAAATGTTAATCGGAAATCTACTTCGTTAAGCTGTGCCCTAGGGCCAGGAGCCTGACGAAGAGTAAAGGTCGCCCTTAGAGAAAGAAGGGAATGAAGGGGAGAGTTGTTCAAACTTAACGTTGTATTTAGTGGCGGATAGTAAGGTTGCAACTGGAATACTCAGGCGAACGTTTTAGCACTCCACTACATCCTAGTTACCCTTCACCCATTATTTTTCACGGTGAAGAATGAAGAATGTACCTCAATGGAAATAAAAGTCCCGTTACTACAGAGGTTCTCCACTCCACCTCTTCCGTGAACAGCAAGAGCCGTCAACGGGATTATAAAGCAGAAATAAGAGAGCAGATTGACGGTAAATGTAATCCAACCATATTTTTTCCTGTAAAGAAGAATAAAAGAGAAATTAAACACTATTCTTACCGACAAAGTGAGGTAAGATATTTTTAGATAGTTAACTGTTGCCAAACCATTTTACTTAAATAGTTTTTTGGTCTGAAAGTTATGGTTTATTATGAAGCCATAACAATGGTGATATTTTCACATGTGAAGATAACATGCAATGCTCACATTGTGAAGATATCAAGTTTTCGCGCGAAAGCTCACTTGGTATTTCATTGATGATTTTATAATAAATAAGCCATTTTCATCTCCATCATCATTATCATTAATATATAATTATCATTATTATTATCATAATCATTATCATTAAGACACTAAGATATATCTTGGTGCCTCTAAGAGGTGTTCAACTAGTAAATACGTGACAGTGAACTCTCTCTTAAAGGACACCTCTATAAGACAGACACCTCGCGAAATCGTACATCAAGAGTTGATCCCTGCCTTTATTCCTTAACTCTCAATAAGACGGACATCTCTCTAAAACGGACAGACATTGCCGGTCCCAAAAGTGTTCTCGTTAGGGAGAGTTGACTGCTCTAGCTCCATCTTACCATTTGGTATCTAATAACTCATAACATATGACATGGGTCAGACATCTCTCGCGTCGATGTAAAGCCATTGCCTAGTATCACAAAATACATGCATAAGCAAATTAGCAAAAAACACGCGCAGTTGATATCGCAGTATAAGTGTCACATTAGAATCGAACCTCTTCTTACCATTTAATGCAAAGTCTTACGTTGAATGTTTCTTGAAATTCTCATAATACGTCATTTCTGCCTGTTGTGACTTAAATTATTCAGACATTCATAATGAACGTCGTTCTAACCAAAGCCAAAAGGTATCTGAGACATTGTACTTTTAAGAAGAAAACTGATATGTACGATCTATTTACCGTTAAGATATAATTAATAGACGAAATAAACAGGGACGCCGAAGAACACCGCTGCTAATATACTCAGAATCAATTTACTGATGAAGTGCAATGGTGGGACCGGGACAGAGAGTAAGCCCCCTGTTCCTAAGCGCAAGGCTGTGCATATTATGACATTTACCTCAATGAGCTGCATTGATTTTCTGTCGCCTTTCAGTTTTTCTCCAGGATAGTGCCCTTGAATTAGATTCAAGTTATATGTCATCTAAATAAAAATACAATTCGTTGACTTAAAATGTCGTTTTGATGGGTTCATTGCTAAAGAATCGACTTTTATTATTGTTTATATCTGTTTTCAATCTTCCCTTTGTTTACTACTGTTGTCCTTCCCATTTTTGTCACTTCATATATGTTATCTTCAGTTTGCTTTTCTACCTTAATGTTCTTTGCTCGTTTGCATGCATGATAAAATTTGTCCGGATTTTGAGAAGCCAAAGATGTTTTTGAGCGCTAATAGATTTCTTTGCGGGAACTGAAAATAGCTGCATGAAGAAAGTTCTTCTTCAACCAACACTGCTCAGTATTTAGGGTGGACATGCATGGGAATCCAGGCTCCGGGCAATCTTGCCTTCTTGTCATGTATAACTTTAATTTTCACTGTCATTACCTGCCCACTAAGAAGTAGTCACAAATATTGCAATATAAAATTTACTTGGTGTGGACAGGGATGATGTTCTCACCATATAATCCTCAGATTCAGGATCTCCTTTCTCTTCCACGCATTGATCCAAAAAATCCTACAATTTAAAATGCTTGTTTGTATGACCTGTTTAGCTTATAACTTAAACACAGACATTGCAATAGGCATCTTTTGCATATATAGAGGATATTACACAGTGGCGCGAAGATATGAATTTTATTTTCAAGTGGCAAAACAATATTTTACGAACGAGAGCAGCGAGATATCTTCAAGCCGCCGTGTAATGTTCTTTTTATTATATAGACAAAATGACATCGATAAAATAATAGAGGGAAGTTACCAAAATTACGTCATCGATAAACTCAGGTGTGAGATTATGGAAATAAACCACTCGGGTCCCCGATGTAGTTTTTATGAATTTTACGAGTGGTATATTTTCCAGTAAAACACTCGTGTCTATATAATACATATTAATAATAGATTATTTTATGATAAAACGTAACCACGACAAACTTAACTGTTGAAAGCCAAATTCGGTTTGAAGTCGGTTGAACTAGGAGTTTTAATGAGTTTTAAGGAAATAAATATCACGTTTGGTAGCAGGTTGAACTCAAGAAAGAAATACAGCCTGCGAAGATCTTCACATGGAACTCGGGTTATTCCATTCCCTCTTCGCATCATTACCTTAAAAACATTTTCTACTCACATGCAGTCCGCACTGTGTGTATCTGAGTAAAGTAATAGAACGCTCATCACCTACCACAACCACATCTGGCATCCTTTCAATCAGTTTTTTCATCAAAGGTACGAGACCAGTAGAACACTTACACAGCACTTCTTCCCACCTGAAGATATTTAACCCAATTAGATACACTGTTTTTCTGATCTTATAAACGGCTAAAGACAAATTTCATGACTGAGAAAGACTGAGGTAACATGGATTAGAAGGCAATTAACCATTTAACAGTATTCCAACTGATTTGTCTTCAAGAGAATCTGTTTAGCTTATAAAGTAATTAAACAAATTGATATTGTATTTTCAGTATGTAAACGTAATGAACATTTTCTTCTCAAGTTTAGTTCTTTACAAACTAGAGAGACAGCATTGCGGCTTTTACGCGAAATGGAAAACGAATGATATAACATTAATTCAAAGTTCCCACCTTACCTGTCATGCCTGGCTATCACTGATGCTACATCCTTATGCTCTGACCTGACAGCAATATCCAGGATATTTTCATGGTCGTTGTTCATTAAAACTTTTGCCTTCAGATCTGTCAGAAAAAAGTTCACCACAAGTGGATGGCCATTGATCGCCGCCAAATGCATAGCAGTGTTCTGTGTAAAGAAGGTGGTGTTAAACGTTATCATAGTTCCAAATGGTTAATGGTTATGCTCTGACATTTCAGCATTTGTAGGAAAGCTACGGGATGCCCCATTCATAGCCTTAAAGTTAAATGTTTTTCAATCTATCTTTAGTCACGTATCAGTACCTTGCTTTTGTCGACATCGTTAACACAGTCCTCGTATTTTTTAACCATCACCTGACAACAGGCCAGTGATCCTCTCCCAGCAGCGTAATGAAGGGGTGTTCGCTCATTGTAATCTCTGCAACAAGAACAAAAGCATATAAGTGACTCGAACATGATGTGTATGCGTGGGTCAGATCAACGTTGCCTGTCAACGTGCCAACGCCATCCAAAAAACCCTTTTTTCGAAAGGGTTGTCTTTCCCATAAAGACTGATTCACGATCGGTCTTAGTTAAAAGACACCTGGCTTGTGAAAAAACAAATTTTATTTTTGTTCATCAGATCTGAAAAAAATGTTGACAAACGTAAAGGAAGTCTCCGTTTCACCACGCCCTAGGGGTTCTTTGTTTTGACTCTTTAGAAGGAGACATTATTGCTTGTAAATAGATCATGTAATTGAATAAAAATATCAATTCATGATTCAAGCAAGGTCTAACATTGTTCCGCCTTTACATCGCTATCATAAAGCCATATATGATATATCTTAAAGCAGGGGACTCATGGAGAGAGCTTTACGAATGTGCATGAGCACGAACAGCAGCACGAAGAATACTCGATGCTGAAAGAGCAACGCAGATATTGACTTTACGGTTACATTTTATGATAACACATATGAAAACAGATTTTTCATAGCTTAGAATAGACTAGAAATCGGCAGTAACAAGCGAAAATGATATAGAAGTATTAAAATACCTTTGTATTTCGGCGCCGAGTATCAGGAGCTCTTCAGCTGTGCTGTCATGTCCCTCTGCACAAGCGAAGTGAAGCGCTGTTTTTCCTTGACTGTTTTGCATGTTAAGGATTTTAGCATTTTGGTTTTCCATCAGCGCTACAGCAGTGTCCGTCCAACCATATCTTTAAAATAATAAATAATGACGAAAAAAAAATTCACACGCTAAAAAATCATATAAAATATATAAGTAAGCAGGGCGAGTTTGAAATACCAAACAAATTAAGAGCTGCGCATACAATGAAAACATTTTGGGTATGGTAACTCTATGAGACATAGATCGTAAATATACGCTATTGATTGCCTTAGTCTCTACCTTCCACCACAAAAGGTCGAGAAAAAAGAGAAGAGAAAAGCAAACATTGTTTACTTGTTGTTCCTTTAGGCCAATCAAGTGCGCCATGCATCTTATCGAGACTAAGGGAATTATTTCTCGATCACTGGGCAATCAAACCCACTAACAGATCAATACGTGAAAAAATGTTATAGAAAGCACAGTCAGGATAATGTAAAATATAAGGGTTAGGGTTACATCAAGAATCAAATATTATCTCTGTGTTCACTCTTAACAACGGCCCTCTGTCAACTACATTAAAAAAATGTTTAAGGGAAACGAAACTGCAACCTAATGACAGGTTTTTTGTTTCCCAGCCAACGTCTCTGAAACCTAAAGGATGTTTAAATCCGATACAATCCTACTGGTGTACTCGGTTTCCTTTGTCATACTCTTGGCTCATTCACTGGCTAAATTTTTGTCGAAAAGTATGTTCATTTGTAAACGCCAACTGGCATTCCTACCTTGATGCTACGTGAATCGGAGTATCTAAGCTGTTCGACAAGACACTTGAGGACGTCCTGTTTTTAGCTACAAACAACTTGATAGTCTGTTGAAAGAGTGGGAAAATAACTGCGGTAAAACATAAAGGTATCTCTCGACCTGTAACATTTTTTAAAATTTTTGGATGCTGTACTAGTAAGTTTGAGATTCCTGAGATAAAATATAACTATAAAAGTAACATCACCTTGACATCTCCCCTTCGGGCTGCGTAGTGAACCGGCGTAAATCCATCAACGTCTTTTTCAGTGATGAGAGCGGCAGCAGCAGGACTCTGGTTAAATATACATCATAATTATAATTATACTTCTGACATCGGTAGTCATATATTACTATTGTTTTGTTGAAGAAGAACTGTTGTGCATTAAAAGGCGAGTAAGAGTGTTTCATCATGAATAAATCCTCGATGAAACACGTACTGTGAGTTCCTTAAACTGCTTCAAAATCTATTCTCTTCATCAGTCCAATCATCCATATTTATGTGAGCTAAAAGCTCAGCTGTGTTTTGTTTTATTTTTCTTTATGAATTATTCATAAGTTTTTAAACTAGAATTTATACATCACAACTGAGTGACAAATATCAGTGTTTTTTATAGGTATGACTCGCGTTGAGGTATTTGAGTACTTGACGTAAAAGAAGAGCTTCACTGTCTAAAATAAAAGAACCTAGCCCTCACACACTCGCAGTTGCTATAACAACACTCACCTGCAGTAAATATGCCATAGATGTTGCATCACCCACTGCCGCATGAACCACAGACTTGAGCATGGTATCCCGGATGGTGACGTCAGCGCCTTCATTCATCAAAAACGTAACCACACTATTTGCGCCGTAACTCGCTGCTAAGTAAAGAGGTGTACGCCTCTCGTCGTCCTTTGGATCAAGTGCCGCTCCCTACAGATATATACATAGAAGTAAAAACCATTCAGTCTAAAATACAAACCTGACTGAAAATAAGCATTGCAAGTGTTCTTTACTGCGCTTTTCACAAACATGCAAACTCTGAAGTTCAAAAGCCGCCTTCACAATTGCGTTTTTCGCTGCCGTCAATCATAATTACGATCACAGGCAACGAACCTTGCAACGCAGAAACACACAAAACGGATCGAAATCCACCAATCACAAATCACAAACCATGACCTTTTGAACCCGTTAAAGTAAAGTTTTGTTTCCTAAGAGGTCCGTTAAGATGATTGACGGCAGCGAAAAACGCAATCGTCAGTTGGCTTTTGAACTTCAGAATTCGCATGTTTGTGAAAAGCGCAGTAAACAGCATTAGTTCGTATCTCAGAAAATAAAGTGAAGGCAACCTTCATGTTCGTTTTATCTCTAGCTGACAGAAAAATGCATCTCTTAGGAAAACCTCGGCCTCCAGCCTCGAGAAGTATTCCCAGACATTCACCATATTCTCAACAGAGGCCTCTCACGACATTGAGTGAATCATTGACATCCCTGCTCCCCAAATCTACCCGATATTTTCCTTTGGTGAAAATATGAAACAAAGGCACTCACATTTTCCAATAAGAACTCCACAATGTGAACATGGTTTTTCCCCGCGGCGAGATGAAGTGGTGTCTTGCCTCTGAAGTCGACTAGTGTTATTCTACAGATTGCAGGGTCTTTGCTGACTAAATATTGAACCATGGGCATCGATCCTTGTTCGCAAGCCATGTGAAAAGCTGTTGTTTTGTCTGATCTCTGTCCATTGTACAGAATAAACAGTTATCTTATGCACGCGCGCAAAAGGCTTCCTAGCACAAAGAGGCTCGAGAGTCAAACGAGGCATGGGATAAGAAAAATAGTAACTTGAGTGGTGAACCAATTAGAGTGACTGCTTTCCTTTGTCATGTTAGAAAAAATTATGTAAAAGCACAAAAAGCCACAATTCAGTGAACACTGACACGGCGTTTAAAGTCATGTGCAAGGACTGTAAACAGTGCATGAATTCTAATATCGAAATTGATCTTTTATTTTTGTGATAAGAACCCTGTACATTTTTGGGTAACGCGCATAGAGACATCACAGTCCATGTTACTATCTACCAAAGGCAATAACGGTTTACGCCTAATTATCCAGAATAGTGACTTAGTGAATTTGTGTTAAGTTTTTATTAATTTACACGTGCTAGTTTACCTTCGGTTGCCGTACGCGAGCCCCATATTCCACACATAACTCCACCATCTATAAAAGTATACGAGATAAAGCAATATCAAGCAACAGGCAGAGGTCCTTTACTTATAAACAATTTTTTCGTCCGTAGTTCAAAAAGCTTCATTAGACTGAAATTTAAATGTCCTTTGGCTTTTGATAAAGTACTATTCCTTTTAGCCACTATGTTAGCACGCATCTCCCTAAAATGATTCCAATTTCATGGTTTAAACCAGGATAAGGTAACAAGTTTTCAAGTCCAGTCATTTTAAGTTATGAGAAAATTCTAATCAAATTTGATATGAGGGAATGAGGTGTTTTCTTTACACTAAAACATCAAGTTTGGGGATTCATCGCATGGCAGGAAAATACCTTTAATACGCCACTGTTGGCAGCCAAGTGAAGAAGAGTGCTGCCATCAATGTCAGCATCATGCATGAAATCCTCCACAGAACCTTTCTGTTCATTAACTGTGGTTACGAATCCAACAAAAAACATGAATATTATGCCCCAATACACCAACTAACCATGTTAAATAAAACCAGGTGTTAAAAGTTGTAAAACAGGCACGAAAAACTGAAGCATATGTTTTCACAAAAAATCCAAATAAAATTCAACATGTTCTGTAATCGCATTAGCAATCAACTAAAGTCAGTAAGAAGCTTTTATGAAAAAAACAATGTAAATCGTTTTTAACTAAACTTCAACTTTGGTGTGAATGAGGCTTTAACTTGGCAGATTTTTTCGTCAGATATTGCATTGATTATATCATCTAATTTAAAACAATATCATCGCAATTCGAATCTGAACTTGAAAATTCACTTTCACTTATTCCTACCGCCAAGTGATCATAATGGCCGTAGGAAAAGTATTGACCTTCTTAGGTGTAAAAAATGAGATAAATACAACAGTTGCTGAAAATTTCTTCCGTAAAATTAGTTGGATAACTTACCAATCTGCAGCAGATAGCGAGCAGATTTACTGGCTCCTCTTTCGATAGCTCGGCCAATCGGTGTCATCCTATCATTATCCAGTGGTGTGATCCTAGCATTATGATCAACCTGTGAGGCAAAAATAATACAGATTAACCCCAGACTTGTCGGTGCAGTCACTCTTCTCTGCGACAAAATGACAACATAACTTCTCACTAATTTCCAAGTGCAATATCAGGTTTATTGGTCAGACCTATAAGTGATGTCATGCAACAACTAAATTTTTGTAAATGCCAGCTTTCAAGTCATGGACATCGAATGACATATCCAAACTGACAAACTGCTTAAATATTTCACTCTTGTTATGATAACGTAATTTTTACATGTACAAAAAAAAAAACTCGCGTGCCAAAAAAGACTATTTGGTAACATTACAAAGTGAACAAATACGTACACTGGTCTTCTAAGCTTTCGTAATTCAAGAGTATTTGAAAGATTTTTGCTAGACTTATCTTAAGTACTGTAGTTATGCATGGCTTGTTTCTTCGATAGAAGATTTGTAAAAGCACCCTCCCTCAATCGTTTTCCTTCTTATGCGAGACTTCAAATGAGAACAGTTTTGTTTAATTGACTAATCTGAATGCTGTAACGCACAAGAATCCCAATACAATGGCTGCCTCAGCTCGCACTGGATGTTAGCACAGTTTAAATCTTGCATTCATCTGCTCCATAACTCAAATTACTACTTCTACGTTGTAGTAGACCGGGTTCTCATTTTTGACTTGTTCACGCTTAATAAACCTTATTGTCATGTAAAACCCCCTGTTAAGGTACAGATATGTATAAAGTACATCAAACTGAACATTGCCAGTCACAAAACCAGCGATGGTAAGAGCCAATTGTTTGATATATTATCACACAAATCTCACCAGAATCTTGCAAATCGCATCATTGTCCATGGCAGCAGCGAGATGGAGGGGCGTGGCAGAATTCCTTCCGAGGCTATGAACGTCACATCCGCCACGCTGGAGAAGAGTCTTCAAGGAGGTAAGCAAAGTGAAAGTGTTAAATCCACAGTCGTTATAATACTTTAAAAAAAAAACTTTCTAATACTTCAGCTCCTTTTATTTCTTAGAAACGTTTCTTAGAAAATTGTTTAAGTTAAAGTTCTTAGTAAGTGCTTATAACCTATCTGCTAAGACCCTTGAGCAGTCATCCATCATCACGTGCCTTGTTGACTCAATGTCAAAGACAAATAATCACGTCAGAGTCATCATTTAGAATGTAATACCCAAATCAACAGATTGCTTCCCAAAGCAAGAATGACAACGGGGTTTGTTCTTTGCAGGTTCAATTAGGGCACAGAAAAAAGTGTAAGATTGGGAAAAATTAAGACACCATTATTGTGCAAATAGGGCAAGGAAACAAAGTTACCCCTAGTTTTTACACAACTCATTTGGAGGACTAAAATATTGGGTTTTCTTCTTTTTGCATTCTAAAGCCATCTGAAAATTTCTTTCATAAACACAGGTGCTCACAATTTCCAAGTTGCTTCAGACAATCTACTTCCCTGTAAGAAAATAGCCTAGGAAACTCACCAGGACCAGTCTCTGACTTCCAACATGAATAGCGGTGTGTAGAGGAGTATCACCAGCGTCATCAGTTAGTGTGACGTCGGCATTGTATTCCATTAACTCGTCAACAATCCGGAATTGCTTTGACAAGATGGCAGTGTGAAGGGGCGTTTTACCGGACTTGTCTTGACGGTTTATATCTTATGGGTACAAAAACACAAAAGGAGAACCAGTCAGTTCTATATTAGTCCCTTGTAGTATCAGGCATTTAGTTAATAATCAAGCTTAGCGTTGTGCTACATCTTTGTAGCTTCTTTCTTCCGTGAATACCGCTATTAGTTGCTATATCTCCATCATCAGCTTCAATACTGCTCTTGGGCAGTGATTTCCTGTAAAACTATCTATTATACTTTTCAATGTAGTTCTCACATTTACTGTTGAGTTTATAATTCGTGTTTTACGTGTGTTGTTCAAAGCTCTGGCAAAAAGTACCTTGTGTACCAACTAATATTAAGGCTACTATGCGCTAAGTACTTTCCCTTGCTGCTCTTTGTTTTTCGAAGTGATTCTTGGTAATACGTACTCAGTTTTAAGTTTTTTTTGCTTTCTTTTTCACTTAGTTCCCCTTTCGTTCACTGCTGTTTACCCTAACTATGCTTGATACAAACCTCTAATATTTTATTTTTTATTGTGAAGTAGCTCTGCCATTGATTTTGACCTGTTATGTTGCAGTTAGTCATTCGGTAAAATATTTTTTGTGGAAGCCTATTCCTTATAAGCCTTGTGGTTTCCTTTCGACTTTGGTTTTGTATTATATTTGTAATATGTGATCCGAATCTGAGCAATTTTTCGTTATGTATGCATTTGCAAAAACAATAAAGAAATCCTCTTGTGCAACCATTCAAATCAGAGCTACTTAGCAATACTTTCCTGTGGTTCAGTTTACTAAAAAACTGACTTACTTTTGAATCTGTAGAGTTAAAAGCTGGCGAGCAGATCGTTATTGTGGTGCTGTACAAGGTGGTTCTAACTTTAACACCTACATATGGCACTCACCGGTACTTCCGGCTTTACTGATAACTCGGAATACCTCCTCTTCATCTCCAGCGAGGATAAGCTGATGAAGTCTGTCTGTTTTAGGGTGTTTCTACACAGTAAAAAAAAATACTTTATTTACAATACATGCATAATAAACCTTTCCTTTTAGATCGAAGATCGTTTCAAACTTAATTAAGAGGCGAGCTCTTATATACTTAGCTAACTGATCACTTGTTTATACAAGAAAAAGGATCCGTTACTTTACTTTATCTTTAACCTACTTACAACAGATTCTGAAAGAACAGCAGAATTCTCCTCCATCTTTTCGCCGCCATCCATTGAAACCTCGCTAACAGAACGAGATCTCTTCCGTTTTCTTTGTTTTTCGCCGGCATCGTCCTTTACCACTACTAAGAGCTCCTTTTCTTCCGGCTGCGAGTCATCGGGTTCCTGGAAACTAACCTTCTTTCCTTTGTTCATCTCAAGAAATGGGACAAAGTTTATTATTATTTCAAATAAGAAATATGTTTATCAGTTTGTTAGACTAGAAATTTAACATTGCTACTACGCATAATCAGCCGATTTTATCGTTCAGATTTTCTCTTAGAAGCTCATAGTGGCTATTCTTAGTGTTCCAAAGTCAGCTTCCAATTTGAATATGACTGACTCTCTCAATTGGAAGCGACAACATTATGCCATATAATTACTATACAATATCAACCTTCAGAATATTAACTTCGGGAATCCCGGTAACACAAAGTTCAATGTTTTGTCCACACTTAAGAAAAAGAAATCTGATTATCACTTTAAACTCTTAACAATAGAATTTCATCCTAGGTTTGCTTACATAACATTAATGTTTTAATAAATTCAGGCTCCATAAAAATTATTATTGACTATTGCTTTGAATTAATTTGAAAGTCACGCTATAAGATTTGATCCAAATTAGACTGAATAGTAATTGAAATAACCCGGTGTAGCAGAATAAAAATCCATATTGTATTTGTTGGTTACACTTTATCATTGAAGTGACTTACACATACGGTTAACACATTTAAGTTCATTTCGCCAGACCATGCTTGTTGTAATAGTAATTCACGCGATACAAACTAATTGAGCGTGTCGTATTGTGTCAATGTTTTATTTTTATCAACTTAAGCTTTGCTATCCTTGAGGTATTTTATGCTTCAGCCGTCCTTCCTGTTCGTTTGAGCAACAAGTTACTGAAAGGTGTTTAATACCATTACTGATGGTTTTAAAAAGCCTAATGAAATCTTTATGCTCGTTTTCAACCCAAATTCAGTGTGGTCTTAAATTTTTACCCTAGACTCGCACCACTGAGAAATTCATCACTGAATAATGGCGGAAAAGATAACATTATAAACAGACGTTGGATTGTAAATTTGTGCATTAGAATGTTTCCTTGCGGGTAAAATTTATGTCTCCGACTGTAAAGAGTTTTTATGATGGTTAATAAAGGGAAATATGCTGAGAAAAAGCTGATGTTCTAACTACTCTGTGGAATTTTCAAGTTTAAACTTTGTGCGCTACTTCTGTGGTTGAAATGCTATCGAATGTTAAGTGTGACTTTTTGACTAACACTGATCGCGTAGTACTTATTCTTGTTTGTGCTGTGGTTTATAGTACTTTGCAGATCGATTTTACCTCTTAAAAATTAATGAAATAGACATAAAAGTAATAAAGATATACTTTAACGTCCTGTTTCAGTAAATACGATTCAGTAATCGATAAGCGTCACACAAAGTTTCTTGTTGTTCATGTTGTGGTCTTAATGTCTCCATGAACAATAGAACGAACTTACCTTCTAAGTTATTAGTTCAAGTGTTTCTATGAACTGAGACAGACAACGTTTACGTCTGCTTTGATTAGTGATTTATATTATGGGATCTAATCTCGCCAGAAATGATGATATTCAAGTTGTACTTTTTGGTTCACTGGTTAACAATAAAGATTATTTAACATGCATTTTACAAACATGACTGTGTAATTTAGAACCTTAGAGAAAAATTTATTCGTGTAAAGGAAACTTGTAGCTAACGAATGCCGGCGTTGACCTGTGGAGTGAAAATAAAGGGTGGACGAGCGCAGTAAGATGAAAATGTTCAAGTATAAAAGGTAATATGCTATCTTTGTTCTAATTCAAAAGGGTTCATGATCAGTCAACTAAATAAGTCAGGTAATGGTTCTAACTAATGGCACCCCTGCAGTTCTTTAATAAATGATTATTAGTTCACATAGTTCCATATTCCTTTTGGTCCGGTTCCTTAGCAAGCTCTATTTCGATAAATGTCGTACTTCCAAAAAATTCTAAAAATAATCCTTTTACATCTGATAAAATAACATCGAATCTGACGAACAACAGTTCAGTTCCATTCCAAACAAAATTGCTTGTTTTCCCTTACTTACGAAATAATTGACATTCTGAAACTCGGCTTAAAGAAATTGTTCACATAACCTGCATGCCTCGTGGTAATACCCCGCCCTTTTGTTAAGGTCCTTGTATTAAGGCTGCGTTGCACATTTTTCTTCTTACGCGACGTTGCTTTAAGCAACAGCAAAGCATCTGTTTATTCCTTAAAAATATGATAGATAACCCCTGACCTTGTTAAAGCACTGTGAATAACTTTAACTTCAGGAGGCGGCGTAGCCGATTAGTCAGCGCGTCGGACTCGCAATCCGGCGGTCCCGGGTTCGAGTCCCGCTCTGGCCACTTGCTGGATTTGTTCTCGGTCGTCCCGAGTTCAAATCCCCGGCCACCCTGTAAATAGCCAACTGGTTGCCTCCTGCCAGTTGGGGTTTTTAATCCTGTTATGTTGTATTTGAATTATTTGTTTCTAAGTATTTGAGTGGAGTGCCTGTAAACTAGCTGGTAGACTACGAGTATTCCCCCATTTTTCCTCAGGGATAGTAGAGCGAGCGAAACGTGAGCGCGCGTGAAAATCACTCCACTCGAGGGGTGATTTTTACGCGCACTTGCGTTTCGCTCGCTCTACTATCCCTGAGGGAAAATGGGGGACTACTCGCAGTCTAACTAGCTGGAAAAGCTGAGTGCACCTTTCACTAAAAACAAACCTTTAAACCTTTTTAAGTTGGTCCACAATTCTTATAAAACAGCGGAAAGGAGAAATGGGGAAATGTCAGGCAAAATGTCAGCAGCCAAAAAACACCTTAAATCTAGGGTAACCGTGAAATCGTCCAGCAATATTAAGTAGTGAAATTAAAAAATATATATACCTCCCCCCTAACAAAAAAAAAAAACTAAAAGCGCTTTTGTCTTAGAACTCAGTTTTCAGT
Source organism: Porites lobata (assembly GCA_942486035.1). NCBI lineage: Eukaryota > Metazoa > Cnidaria > Anthozoa > Scleractinia > Poritidae > Porites > Porites lobata. The sequence continues at coordinate 4,968,773 of CALNXK010000004.1, forward strand.
GGCTAAAGTGAGCACTCTTAAAAACGAAGTTTAAAAAACTGCAAATAAGCACTCGAAACTAATGTTCTTATCAAAAGCACGGAATTACTATTGATGTAAGCTTCGGCCTCCGTCAACAGCTATAACTTGGCCTGTGATATACTCTGCAGAATCACACAAAAAGAAAACCGTGTCGGCTATGTCAGCTGGATCTCCACTTCGTCCAAACGGAACTTTCCTCAGAGTTTCCTGATGTTTTTTCGCTCTCTCTTTTTCATCGACGGACATTCCATCCCATGGTCCCTCAGACCAGAGGATGCACCCAGGAGCAACACCGTTAACTCTGACATTTGGTGCAAACTCCTTAGCCAATGATAGTGTAGCCATATAGAGGCCTGCTTTGGAGATACAATAGACTGAGTGATTATCCTTGGGTCGCACTCCGTGGATATCGCACAAATTTACAATGCTTCCTCGGCTGGACTCTCTTAAGAAAGGATGTGCAGCCTAAAGGTTAAAATATTAATTTCGTTACAAAAACTAACTTGAAAATGATAAATCAGAAGTTTAAAAAGTTATTTGACATGGCTGTCCGATATACCTGCGAGAGAAAAAATGGTGACGTTAGATTAGCTTGGATTAGGACTGTCCACTCCTGTTCTGTTACTGCATCAACGCGTGTTGGAAAAAACTGGGAAGCATTATTCACCAAGACGTCAAGTCTTCCCCACACCTCCACCGCTTCGTTGATGACCCGCTGGGCAGTTTTGCTTACATCAAATGATAGATCAGCTTGTACCAGCACGGCAGAGTTCTGTCGATCTCTATATGAAGAAAAAAGGTTGTAAACATCGATATACAGCACGAGATTATGGTTGAATAGAGGCATTCTGTGGTGTGTGAAGGTTAGTATGTAATGATAAACTGAAGAAATATTGAAGAGCAACATGATTGCAATAATGTTTTTCTACCTGTTAAGTTTTTGGACCAGCTTGTTTGCCTCTGTTTCAGACTTGTTATAATGAACCACCACGTTATATCCTCCATCGTGTAGTTTTTTAATGATGGAAGCACCAATCCTCCTGGCGGCACCCGTTACCAAAGCAACCGGGTGGATCTCAGTTGTCAAAGGTTTCTCAATGCAATTTGGGATGCTGCCTTTAAATCGATCTATGGAGTCACTTGAGACAGGATCTGCGAAGCATGGAATGTTTTGCAAGTCACTGGCGTTAGCCAGGGAGGTATTCGTCGAGGATGGTTTAATCAAATCTGTTAAAAGGTCTTCATTCAGCATGGCTGCATTTGTGTTAGACTCAGTTGGAGGCTTGCCAGTTTCTAGGGTCATCGTATTAAAAAGTGGCTCCCCATCTGACAACTGATATTCCCCTTTAAACCTGGGATTCATTTTGCAACTGTCCCCTTGCTCATGGGAATGCTCAACCGAACCATCAATCATTTGCAGAAAGCCTTTGTCTTGAACTGTGGAAAACAGAGAGTAGAAGTCGTCTTTACCACTGATGTCCTTGGCAATTTCTCGGAGAGACTTTTTCTTTAGTGGATGAACAAAGTTTGGAGTGACGTCAGCCAAAGGAATGATCACGTGAGCTTCCTTATGTGTTTCAGGATGAGGGACGACGAAATGTTTGCCCATCGATGAACGGTTAAGCACGTATTCCATGATTTTGTTTTCATAGAAGGTGATGTCTAAGTCAATGGTTACAGCGCTTGAATTAGGTTTTCGTTCTCGTTGCATTTGAAGCTCAATGTCAAGTAAAACCAGTTTCAAACTGAAAAAAAGACAATGTGTTTAAGAATAATGCTTGAAATAGTTATTTGTCGAGCATTCGTTGTTGGTCTTGTTTGAACTTTCCCTTTAATCTATGATTTTATTCAAGAAAGAAATTTGATGCTCTTCTCGATTGGCTCCCGTATATCGAAGAGGAAGCAGCTCCTTGACGTATTAGATCAATTGCAGGGAACCTATTCATCTTATTCGTTACACTTTTTTTTCAATTTGCTTCCATAATTATAAAATATGTCTGCAAACTTAAGAGAGACATTCAGGTGAACTATGCTGAGCCCTAGTGAGGTTTCTGGTTGGTAGGCGCTGAACGTCTGAATACTGACAGCTTAAAAAGTAATCCCGTTTAGCTCAGTCATAAACGATACAAATTTTTCATAACATCTATAAATGCAATCGTTACAACTTACCCCTGGATATCAAGCTTCGTCTTAACTAAGGCGGTGATATTGATAAAGTCATCAGCCTCTTTCTCGACCATCACGGCTTTGGTCCAAAACGCGGTGGACAGTCCAATAATAACGATTCCTTTATCTTTTAGCAATTGGATGGCTTGCGGTATTTTACGTAAAGGATCCACGTTTGAGCCAAGTTTTACATGAGCCTCATGCCACTCCAAGTCTTCCCAGCACCGTTCAATCGTCACCGAGGAACATTCTGCAAACCGTAAGGCGTGAGGTTTTTCCACAGTCACTCTCACTGATGGAACACCGTACCTTGCCACACAAATGCGTGCAACATCAGTTGCCACAGTTTCTATGAGATTGTACTTTTTATTCTCCACATGGAATAGGACATCTTTTGTGATGTTTTTGTAGTTGATCGTGTCTTCCACAAGATCCGTCTCACCAGCCTTCTCGACGGAAGTTCTCAAGAGTATTGATATGTTGAGCTCTTGGAGTTTGCCAAGCTCATGAGGACTGATGCCTACTTCAGTGCGAACGCGAAGGCCATTAATTTCTATCACATCCATTTAAGCATACTAATAATAGAAACAATAAACGACGACATAGGATAGCTAAAAAACTGAATTCGTGGCAGAGGAAGTGGTCTGCACCACTAATAAAAACAACAGGATCAGCTAATGGTACTAAATTGATTGACTGAGGGTGAGTACCAAATACCGTAAATGCTCGAATAAGCGCCCCGAGGAGCTTGTTCAAGTTTCTGACCGTCAAGAGGGAGGAGGCGTAAACTAGAATGGGTCGCTTAAAATCGTCCTACCATCATTGTTAGCTTACAACTTGGACTACGGTTAGAGGACTTTTCGCTGGTTTGTTCAAAGGCCATTTTTTTGTTTCGGCGAGTGCACCTTCATGATTTTAGCATCAAATTGACTCGAAAACTTCGTAGAATTCTAGTGACACGATCCCTTCATATCAGCCTGCAGTCGGATAACGTTTCGTCAAATCGAGAGGGGTTTTGCTAATCTGCCACGTTTGATTGTTGAGGCCTGCGGTATTCGGTTCTGGGAGATGGAGATTGCCTTTTTGGTGTAGTCTTCAACAGGCCTCAACATCATTATACTCTGAATTGAATGGGAATTTCACATCTCGCACATGCCAACCATACTGTAAAGAAAAGTAGCTCATGACAGCAACTGGCTCAATAAGAAAGCCACGGTGAGAAGCTGCCCCGAAAGCAATGGATCAACCGGTTGACTTACCTAGTAAAAACAGGACAATAAATAACTTACTTCAAAACAGTTTTTAACAAGTCTTTGCAGTTACTGTAGAATGAATTATATTGAACACGTACTTGAAATTTCATATATTCACTTTCTGAATTATCATACTAACAATGAAAAGTTACTGCTGTTTATTTTGGACGCCACACGACCATGGAAAATTAATTATTTAACTTTTACTCTGTATTAATGAAAAACTCAGTGGCAACAGTTTGTCTCCTGTTGATCAGCTGCGCCAGCAAAGTATAAAGATTCAGCATCAGCATTAAATAGAGCGATTTTTTTTTATATTTCAAAGGGGATACATTTACACTAAGGGATGCTTTTTTTTTACACGTTCGTACTTTGAACGAGTTTTCTAGCTCCTCGACGTAACGTGTCAAACTAAATGATTGATTTATTGATTGATTGATTGATTGATTGATTTTGTCAAAACGGCAGATAAAATTGCAAGGGGTTGGACCTCGGGGCGGAGCCTCTCCGTAAAATAATTTGTTGAGGCCCCCCTCCCCCTCCCCCGGGGGCAAGATGCTTCCAGCTGGTATTGATATTCTCGGCTTGCACTGTCACGCAATGAAAAATAAAAATGCAAACCATTCAATACAGAAGGACTAGAATCTGGGAAATGAAAAAAAATAAAGAATTCTTCGCTTGAGGAACTCATAAAGATTACAGTAATAAAGACATGATCCCAAAATCGGGATTATATAAATTTAATTAAAACGAAGAACTCTTTGATTATTCATATGAATCAGAGGAAGGCAAACGAAACAAGATGATGGTTGATCCAAGGGGATTATATAAATTTAATTAAAACGTGATTATTCATATGAATAGGCAAAGAAACGGTTACTAAGTTGTAAAAAAAACATTCCAAGCCCCCCATAACAACCAAAGCTCCCATTTCTTCCAATGATGTCGCGTCGTCACGTCTCACTTCAGAGGGAAAATTCATTTTTCATGAGTTTAAAAATGGATCGCACACGTTCACAGTAGAAGTGGGATAATTTCAAATAGGGATAAAGTTTTAATGTTCAAGAAGCCTGGTATTGCTTTTTAAAGCAATACCAGGCTTTTAAAAAACGTTTGGTGCCCGATATAAGTGAATAACATTGGCAATGTTTCACGAAGCTACCACTCTATTCCAAAATTGCACGTTTATTCGTGTCCACCTACTTCTGTTTCTGAAAAGGCTACCCGAAAATCCGCCGGGTAATTCCAGAAAGGTAATAACCAATGAATTTAATGACCGCCGCAAGATAGAAAACACGCTAATAAAACGTGCTTTGAGCAGAGTGCTATTCGAAATCACGTCCGCATAGTTCAAGTTTGCTTTCAGTTAAGCAAAATAACAATAATACATCAATCAACCTGGATATTGGACGGAAAAACTGTCAAGAACCATCTTGTTTCAAGTACATGGGTGAATCCCCTATGGGGGCTTAACAAATTTTGCTGACCAGTAGAAAATATAATTATTACTAATGCAAAATCCCCGGCGTATCACATCAAACATTCAGTTTTTGAACTAACCGAAAGAGTTCGAACGGCCATCGAACGAAATCGAACCCGAGTCTGAGACATAATGAGAAACGCCTACCTAATGCAGTGAAAATAACAAAATGTAAAGGAAGTAGTTTTAAAGGTTATGAAATTAAAGTTCTCATTTAAATTTTATATTGGATTTAAGCAGAGGTTATTCTGTTCACAAAAGTTTCTTACTTTTTCTAATTTTATATAATTGGCGAGCGCCGACTGTGAGAGAAGCGACCCAGCCCTACCCCCGCGTGTGCCAGGGTTTGATCAATCCCCCGCGATTGTTACAGTCAATTCGCTCGCTGGGATAAAAGCCTGTGAGCAGGCTAATTAGAATTCTGCAGTTATCGTACCTTGTGGACATTTAGATTTCTGTTTGAATTCCAATTTTTTTCATTGCATTACACCTTACCATGTTTAAGAACATAGCTTATTTACAAGTCGTAAATCTTTTTCAATTTCGTACATCACGAAAGAAAAAAAATTAATGACGCAAAATTTAAATATTGTCATGTTTCCTTCGTTGCACTCTTTTTTTTAACAAGAATGTAGTTTATAAGAATATAGAGGCTGAAATTTGCCAAATTTTAAGAATATCTTAAGAATATACCATAGGTTGAGACTGAGGATATAATTTTGTGTGTTGAAATCTGTAAATACAATACTAATAATATTTTTTTAACTTAATTAATCCTTTCTCTAAACGGCAAAACCAGCCAACAAAACGAAATAACCTGCACTAAATATAATTCATGCCCCAATATATTCTAAAACGGAAATGTCATAAGCTATAATTTAAGAGTGATACACGAGAATATTTTCAGCCTAAAATCGGCAGAAAAATAAGAATACTCGTACTCAGCCTGGGCAGGATAAACAACATTCTTATTAAAAAAAGAGTGTATTAAACTGGATAGAAGAAGCGGCGATGCTTTCTTTGACCGCAAATATTATTGTGGTTTTTTCTTTAATGTTCATAAATTAAGAGAACAAAAACAACTATAGCGATGATGTTGTCATGTTGCCATCGTTTATCTGACAAAGTGAAGACTGGATCATTTTTGATTGATTTAGCGGCCATGGGTCGACATGGGAGTGATTCCTGATTACTTTACCTGACTAAAACAAGCTCCCATTAAATCGACTTAAGGTGATTTTTCACAAGAAAAAAAACATAAAAACATAAATATTTCCGCCTGTCTTTATTAGAAGAACTACTCCACTCGAGCCAGTTGGATATAACATTAATGTATCAATTTTATTTCAAACGGAGGCATGTGGTAAAGAAAAAAAACACGTACGTACTTCTGTATTGAACCCACTAAACTAAGATAAGGCTGTTTTAGTTCAAAGGGCCAGAAGGATAAAAAATAAGTGAAAATGTTATTAGAAAAGCAAATGTACCACTGTTCATGCGTGGGTCTGTGTATCGGTAAGGTGGCAAACTTGCTACTATTGAAAGCTGGCTAAATATTAAGGAAAATAGACAAAATGGACAGCTTTTGATTTACGGAGCTCACACCACTATTTTTGACCTTTTTAACAATTGCGCTTGAAAATGAAATACAATTTTCCGATCAATTCAGTAACAATTTAACGCAAACATTTATAGTATTCTGAATGTCTCATTCCAACCTTGCTGTTTAAAGTTTCGAGCAAAATGGGCAATGTTTTGATCCTTCAACACACTGAGAAAAGCCTGCAGTCGTTAAATTGAAATTCGAATAATTTTATCTAGATGGTAAATGTCTTGTACATGTTTTCGCTGGCACTTTCTTGTTTTAGAGCGCCGATAGAACATCATAGCTCACATTGAAAAAGTTTACCATATAACCTATTTTAAGCCACATTACAAATATGACACATTTACTGACTACTGGTTCATAACTATTGTACAGCGTTCTAAGATTTTCTTTTTAATCCCAAGCAATAACAGTTACTTTATTTGGACAGCTAGAATGTCATGTCAAAGAAAAATCAATATTTAAGAACTTGTCAAAAAACAAAATTAAATATAAGGGTTTCTGTTTTGAAAAATTCAGTTGATATAAATTCAGAAATATAAATGGTCACGTTTCCAGCTTATCCTGTAAAGAATTTGTATCGACCGAGTGGCTGATGTTGCCATGCAAACATAAACAAAAATAGGCCTTATCAAACAAAAATTGCTTTCGGAAACACGTCATTGGATTGCTGTGGGCGGTTTAGTAAACCCACTTTTAGCGTCATCAAGTTACCGGGAAATTATCACCTGATTAAATCTCATATAAACAGCATCAAATTCAAAATAAAGTACAACCGGACAGAAACAACGAACGAAAAATTTGAAATATTATTGATATGGTTAGAGGCTAGACGTAAGTATTGGTAGTTCATAGTTTCAAATCAGTGTTGCTTTCTTGCGAGTTTCTCTTAAAACTACGATTGAAAAGTGACTAAAGGTAACGACCTTTTTTAAGTCTGAACAAGATTAGAGAGATGGGGATTGGCATGGTTGTAATGTTGTTTTGATCAGAGATTTGAAAACAGCTTTGTCGCTGAGAAGCGTTTTTCACTTATTCTACTAAAAAGCTGATTACAAAAGACAACCATTCATTTTTTCACTTTACTTTTGATAAAAAAAGGGGAAAACTGTTTTAAATTTCAAGTGCTCAGTAGGTGTTAGTAGTTCATTCCCAAAAGGAAGCTAGAGTTTGCGAAATTAGAGAAAAAAATCGGAAAACCCAACAGCAAGAAAAAATGAGCTGGTGAAAACTCTACACTGTAAGGGACGCTTATTAGCCTCTAAAAATCGTTTTAAATTACTGACAGAATTCAGGCTGTTTAGGTTTCTTGTTTTCGCAAAAATGTTTAAAATGTTCCGTCTTAATTACTAACAAACGAAAAAAGCGAACAATAAAACCTTAAATCTTAAAAGTCTTGGGAAATAAGCAAGTTATTGCGCACAATCACAATTAAAGTCAAACATCTTTCAGGTCTTGTACAAGACAATATAACAATTCAAGGATAACAATGTATTCTCTCTCAGTCCAGGTTAGCAAGATGAAGCGAATGAGAAATAAGAAGAAACAAGACGAAAAAGAAACTGACATGATGTTAGCATTCAGATTGTTCGACGTCAACCAAAAGGGGTACATCGAGTCAGCGGATCTACGCTACATTATACTAAATATGGACAATAGAATACCACGTGATGAGTTGAAGGAATTGATTACAAGCGCCAAGCTTGACCAAGATAGAAGAGTGACCTATGAAGGTAAGCAATTAAGCATTTAATTCATCGTGTTAGCATTTAAAAATTCTCGTCTTTGAAACAGAACATCTTCTTGAAATATTAAAGCAATCGAAACTTTGCAAGAGGGCGGTTCAACAGAGAGGACAGTTACTAAATCATCGCCCCAACAACTTTAAAATACTGTCAGCGGAAACCTCTCAAGAGACAATTTTTTCTGATCCAAGCGTCCACTAACTGTAGCTAGCGTAGTTTCTGTGATAATACAGCAAAGTTTTAAAATTCTTTGTACGTATGACATCAGGATCGTGTTTAATATAAACATACTCCGATTAAGAAACAGAACTGAGACATCAATTAATAACTATGTGACATTTGACTGACATTATGTTTGTTTTGCAGAATTTCTTGCTCTTTTCGAGTCACTTGAGGAGGAATGACAAGGAATCAAGGAAAAGTGTCCAACCTCAACACATCACAATTTGTATCCAGGCCCATTTACAGTGTACAGAAATACCCAATCAGAATGTCGCTGCAGAATACCACAACAAAAACCAAACAACACGTGTTACGTGAGCCACGAAACCACGCGGACAGTTTTTGAACTGGCTGGCATTAGACAGCATTGATATATTTCATATAAAATCAAAATTATTTTTGGTATGGAATGTAAAAAACCATTTTATTGGAACCCAGCTACCTGAATTTGTAAAAATTCAAGTTCGAATGTTTAAATAAAATATGTGAATATTCAAATAGAAAGCGAATGATTTTGAAAGAACAATCACCCCGCAAGGAAATCCCCTTCGAGAAAATCACGTTTTAAACACTTTTAAAAATGTTTCCGAAAATGTTCCCTTTTTTCAAAGTTATAGTATTCAGCATCAGGTTTTTTGTTGACTTTTGCTGCAATTAGGGACATAAAAAATGAGATTTTCATTCAGTTTCAAACCAAGAAACGCTTACTGAAGCAACTTGGCTTCTTTAGTTTGTAATTTACAAAAATGACGCTTTCTTTCCTGTCAGGACTCTGCGGAAAATGAAGCATTTTAAGATTACTGAGACAGTTTTTCGGCTCGTTTTCATCCCTTTTCCTCGGGTTGAATGTTGCGCCCCTTACGGACAAAGTTCATAAATTATCAAATAAGGGAGTGCAATTAAAGATTTGAGCGAACTCCATAGCAGATAAATTATTAAGTGTAACAATGCAGAGGTCAGTTTAGCCTATTAAATATATCAAGGGGTGGACGTACAGGAAGATAGCAAAATTCATACTGGAGAATGAGTCATTAAAACTGAAAAAACTCGTAAAAAGTAAAGTTTAGTTTACAATAATGAGGAGCAAATTTGGTTTCTTTTTGTTGTCGCTTAAAAAATAATACACTATGTTTTTTATTGCTGTCAATGATAAGCCACAGTACGAATGTTACACTTATATTTATCATCAGTAAAACTGCGCCTTGAATAACTTCTTATTAACATCAAAGAACTTCCTGTTTTGCAAGTTAAGAATAATAACGAAGGCATTTATTGCCTAGTTTTCAGTGAATATTTTCATTAAAATCTCGTTATAACGAGAGACCCGGTTCTACCTACGTGTCTATCAAGTCTCGGCAGGTCTGTAATTTGACTTATTGCTGCGATAAATAACATTATCCCTCTTCTTAAATATGCAACTGGCATAGCTAGAAGCCAGCTGCGTTCTTAAGGAGGTCTGATATTTACGTAATTCTCCGTGAAGAAGAAGTTTGACCAGGGACTTCAAACTACAAGTACTCTTCAATAAGCCGGTATGAAGCATTTTTTATAAGAAATTTCTATTTCATAAGCACTGACATTGAAAGTATCTTTAAATATTTTGTTACACTAGGTCTTGTTTTTGCATATCAAATTTACGGTGGGGATACAAGACATTAGCATGATGTAAATTCGCAATTTTTAAGCTCCCAACAGTACAACTTTCTTGCAGTAATACGGATATTAACAGAACAATGAATTGAGCATTTCAGAACAAACATGACTTTTATCTTGACTTGATAACCAATTCAAATAAAACAGCAAATTTGTAATATACTTTGCAACAAAAAAATATGTTGATTCACGCAAACTAAGACCAAAAAGAGATATTTTGTCATCAGAGGAAGGCTCCTATTAACCTACCCGTCTCTAAATCTTATATGTAATTTTGAAATCATCCTCTGAGCTTTAAAAACGTAATGAACGCAGCACACGTTCACTAACAGGAACCAATAGACCTGTTTTCATATGTCCAAGTAATTTACATGATTCTTGTACATAAAAAAGCATAAACACGTTATAAAAAAGAAAGAAAACCTTTATGGGGGTCATAAATATTTAGGACATTTCTGAAAAACTTGAAATAAGTCTGTTTTTCTCAGAAGCAAAAGAAGATTTCGTGTTTTAATACATTCATAAAAACCACGTTCGTTTAAAATTTAACGATGTTGGTGCACCAAAGGACACAACTTAAAATCCCTGCCCTGATCTCAGAAATCAGAAAATGTGACTTTTTAAGTACTGGCTCGTCCAGCGGAAGTTTTTCGCACTGATTATTAGATCTAATTGCCAGTTTTGGGGTTCAAAACTACTTGTGGAAAAGTAACAAATGCAAATATTTTGAAAGTAACCCATGTCGCTGAAATAACCACCAGCTGATGCTAGTCGACATGAAAACTTCTTTATTTTTTACTGGCATTTTATTATTAATAGTTTGGTCTCAAGGAAGTAAACATTTTGAATAAATCGAGGGACAATTTTTTTTAAAAAGATAAACTATAGTCTACCAATAGCTATGACCAGTACCAGTGCTGATAAGATTCTTTGAAAACTGAATTTTTTTATGTTATGTTGTTTTATATTCATATGTGCTTCACGATGAGGTTATTGAAATCTAAGCTTAATACAATTTGTTTTGTGCGCGTTACTGAGGTACGGTTTTGCTGATAAAGGTGACAGAAATAACTTTTCTACCCAAAGTCAAATACGACCTGCCTATAAATTGCTTTTTATTCATCCACAACGTTTTTCGTTCGACATTGAACAACGCTTGATACATTTCTAACGAACCAGGTAATGATCATTATCAGAGTTATAATAACAGGATGTTTATAATAACAATAATAATAATAATAATAACAGGAACAAACACAGCTCATCTTTCAATGCTTCATTGGTAATTTAATTTTGGTAGAAAATCAACCTCAACGATATGAGTTCTGTGTTTGTCTCAAAATGTTTGACAGACTGACCCTTGAACGTTTAATAATTGTAAGGTTGGTCTGCATGTATTCCTGCTTAACAATCTGTTAATTTTAGTCATTGGGAGATAATTTCTCTGGAAAAATATTTACACTAAAATTTGGTTCCCAGCTCAACTAAGCAAATAAGATAAATTGGCCATTCATCCCATGTCTAGACTAACTTTTTTTTTTATTACATTCGATTTTATTCGAGAAAAATAAGCAATTTCACGATTATTCTTGACTAGTAGTCTTTTGGCGAGCCCTGTGATTGGTTTAAAATCTTCGCCTCATGTTCCCAGCCAACAATGAAAAACTAAAGAACCAAATAGTACTGAATATCGTGGAGCTTAACTGACGTTATGAACAGTAACCCTTGAAGCATATCTTTAGATACATTTATGAACACTGCGTTCCTTATTTCAATAAAACAATGAATGAACAAGCAATATCCTACAAATATATATATATATTTTAACCGATATAAAGCACATATAATAATAAAGCACGGTTTATTGCTTTCCATAAGCTGTACCCCAGCGGTCTAGTCAGTAGGAAATACTAATTTTAACACTTTAACATGACTAAACACAGCCTTTGCTTTTTCTGCGCAGTGAACTGTGAAGAACTTCAAAGTTGAAATGGCTTTCTCATTATTTGCGGCAAGATGGCTTATGTTAATTCTTCTGCTACCAATTCGTGTTTCCCTCAGGTATCTCTTACAAATAGATAGCAAGCCGATGGTTAGGCAGTTTTCTCGCCTGCTGATCCATCTTTTAAGTACTGGGAAGAAGTAGGCTTGGGAGAAAGGGAGGATCTAACATTTCCATTATTGGAAGTGGTGGGTGGGGAGGAGGGGGAACTCTTGGAAGATAAAAAACAAAGTAAGAAGGAAATTGAGAGGTGCATAGGACCGCAAGATCCACCCCTTGGGATACTTAAATGGACTCACTGTTTGGTTTTTTTTTTTGTACTAGTCCTTGAATAGTATTCTCGGCTAAAAACGTTTAGCCTTTTCCAGGTTCTTGGATAGAAGGGATGTCGCGTAAGTGAAAGGCAAGCGAACATATGAACGCGTGATCTGAGAAAAGGGGACAGTGGCGGCAAAAAGTAAGGCCGCCCTTCCTCTCCCCAGTTTCCCCTAGTGTTATTATCGTGTCAGCCTGGATTCAACTATCTCCTCGGAGCCTGGATTAGGCTAATGAAAGTTTTTAACTCTAGACGGGTCAGCAGCTTGTTCCCCTCAACATACCTTAGCAAGCAATGTAGATCGTTAAACTTGATTGGATAAGTAATACTTGGATGACGTTTTTGATACAAATAAGGCTCAATTTTATATTCTGGGCCAGATAATCCAATACCTATTACGGATAAATATACAAAAAATAAATGAAAACAAAAATTAAACAAATAAGTAAATGACCGTCTTACCTCCCATTCACAGTTGTTGTTTTCTCATTTCAGTGAAGACGCTACAGTTCCACGTGTTGAGGCAGCTAATGCGTCCGAGATCCTGGATCGATATTTGAGATGTTACGACAACAGGACAAGACCTAATGTAACAGGTATCGATTTTTTTCAATATTTCCCGGTGAGCGTAGTCCTGGAAATAAATTGACTATTGGCGGCACTTATATCCCAGAAACGATCTTCCTTCACTTCCCGAAGTGAAACCAATATTGGGAAAAGTTACCCCAAACTGGTACCAAATGAATACTTTCACAAGACTGAAAAACATTGTCCCAGGAAGTTCCCAATAATGGGAAAAATTCGCAACACTTTCCCATTTTGGGAATTGCAAAATGTTTCCTATGTTATTTATTGATATTGTTGCTGAAATATTTCCGGGTGAGTTTTGTCCCGAAAATAAATTGACTATTGGCGACACTCCGACGAGCTGAATATTCAAGCTAGTAAGTTTTACGATTTGATAACTACTTTAATGAGAGGTAATATAGTAGTTAACGACCTTATGTTTGCCTTGTTTTGCAGGCAATCCTGATATAATATATGTGAGCATGGCAATTAAAGCCTTCAGTGAGATCAAAGAATCGAATATGGCGAGTACTCTTCTATTTTATACTCTCTTTTATTATATTCTTCTATTTTGAGGAGGCAGCGTGGCTGAGCAGTTAGAGCGCTGGACTTGTAATTCAGAGGCCTCGAGTTGAAGCCCCGCCCTGACCGCGCTGGCTGAATATGGTGGTGGTGGTGGTGGTGGTGGTAGGAGTAGCAGTAGCTATATTAGTAGCAGTAACAGTAGCTGTATATGGTTCAGTTCGGGACGATGATTCCTTCTTTAGAATTAAAATTGTACGAGGAAATGGCCAAGCATACAGCTCTCGTACGCCAAAAAAAGTGCGTGCTGATTTAAAAAAATTGTTTTGACGTCAAAAACTGTCCTTTTATTTTCAGGAATTTCAAGTGTTTGTTTACTTTCGTCAGTATTGGACTGACAAGCGGCTGGCGCATGGAACCGAGGCCACTCTAATGTTGGGTGGCACTGATGTAAATCGCATATGGCTTCCTGATACTTACATTAACAACGCTAACGACCACGAGGTGTTCCAAGACAACCAGTTGGTGTTGATTGACAAAAACGGTCAGATCGTTTACTTCGCTTATGCCCGGATAGCGGCGGCCTGTCAGATGAAACTCGTGAAATTTCCTATGGATGTACAACAATGTCATTTGACACTGGAAAGTTGTAAGTATGAAACAAAAACAGTTGGGGGAGTTGCTGGACCGACCCGTATAATCTCCTCAGCCAGAAGCCTATGGTCAAAGTGCTTGACTTTCTCACTACCTTAGGCCAGCTATGTAGGTCTTAAAATTTCATTACACTCCTTAGTAGGGCAGCCTCCTCGAATATAGAGAGTTGAGGACAAGATTCCAAAATTCAAGTTTGACAAGTGGTGATTAAAAATTAGAGGTGCGTTCGACAGGGAAGGGGCCGCACTTTTATGTTAAGTTTTTCGCCAAAAAAGGGTTTGTATATAGCCCGAAGACAATACTAAATTGGAATTATTAGGGCTTTGTATGTATACGAAAAAATCACCTGCATTTAATTGAATTTGCTAGAATGTATGCTCAGTTTGGTCAACCACCCAGCAATTTACCCAAAATTTTTAACCCAGGTGAACAGTCACAAAATGAGCTGATGGTGTGACCGTGTGATATTCCGTAACCACGCCCTTACAACACTGCCTGTGAGAGGTTATGACATGTTAAGAATAGTTTCAACTCGTCTCAACATCGCCACAACATTTCCTTTTGTTCCCAAAATGTTTAAGCCATTTGAAACACCCCCGCTTTTTTACTCGCGCATGCGCGGCGCCTTTACCTTTTCTATGTTGTGCGCATGTTATGATCATGTGGCCACTGCTTCATCGCTGCTTTACCAGTTTATTTTATCCTTTTGTCTCAGTCCAGCACACCATTGTCCAGATGGACTTCAGGTGGAAAGAGGATCATCCTATCACATTGCTTAACAAGGAGTTAGCCGAATTCGACGTAGTGAAAGTGGAAATGAAGTCAAAAAATGTTACCTATATTTCAGGTTGGTCAAGTCAAAGTAATACTTAAAATCCTCTCTATGCTAACCACCAGAGAGAATTGTCCGTTATACACACTCAGTTTGATGCAACGAACGTGATCAGATTGCGCTCTACGCATTTCATTCATTATTAGTTGAAGTCCAAACGAATGCTGGCTGCCCCGCATACAAATAGCAACCTGGAGATTAGGATTGCGGGCTCCTCTCGTCGCCCGCTTATATGACGTCCCTTAAAAGTTTTGTAAATACGTCAGTGGCTGCACTATTCAGTGTTCCATTTTATGTTTTCTTTCAGGAAAATATAAAAACCTGGTAGCTGCCTTTACATTTCACCGTCGCATGGGTTTCTACTTCATTCAATTTTATATTCCCTGCATTGTGATGGTTTCTCTAAGCTGGATCTCTTTTTGGATGGATCAATACTGCATCGGAGAACGACTTTCGCTCGGGATAACGACAATTCTCACGATAGTTTTCCTACTTGGCTCCAGTAACTCGACCATGCCTCGTGTGAGCTATGCCAAAGCAATTGACTGGTATCTGATGGGTTCATTCATCTTTGTTTTTTCTACTCTTGTTACTGATTTGTTAATCTACAGGCTTCGCTCCAAAGAAGAGGAGAAAGAAAAGGACAGGGAGGAAGAAATGAAGGTAAGAAGTGGAAGGCAGAAGTTTGCATATTCAAGACCTTAGTTTGAGTTAAGTTCGGAAAATTTCCTAAAATAAAAGAGGATCGATTTGGAGGTTCAGCTTCCACAACCTGGCAGCTGGATACCATTCAGGGTATTTCAGCAACCAATAAGATGATAACTCAGTATCTTGAGTCAGTTGATAAGATGAAAATGGAAGGATACAGACTGACATTTCATTTCTTGCATGGAGCCCTCATCAAAAATGTTTTTAG
This sequence comes from Porites lobata, assembly GCA_942486035.1. Classification (NCBI taxonomy): domain Eukaryota; kingdom Metazoa; phylum Cnidaria; class Anthozoa; order Scleractinia; family Poritidae; genus Porites; species Porites lobata. The sequence continues at coordinate 4,984,728 of CALNXK010000004.1, forward strand.
ATGAACTAAAATGCAAAGAATGTACGTCTCGATGAATCCATGATGAATCATGTAATAACCAAAAATCCTTCACGTTTACAAAAATCCCCTGCAAATTTTCGAGTACGTTACGGCCGCGTTTTTAACACTTGCATGACATGGTCTGGCATGTTGGGTAGTTTGGCAGGTTATAGAAGGTTCGGTTATTCTCTGCTTCAAATTTGGATTCAATCTTTCTCTGCTAACCATATTTTTAGCTTGATGAAGCAATCATACTTTTAACCGACGTGTCTTCTTTTCCTAGCCTCAAAACAACAAAATAGTGTTCCAGTGTAAACATGGCTTCAAACCCAACTACATAGCAGATTCCAATGGACATGTTCATTTGGTGACTTATCAAGAAAACAGGGATGAAGAGAGTGCAGGGTATTTTGAGTCCTGTTTGGCTGGAACCCAGTCCTCTAGCGGTCAAAAAACTGATCTAGGCAAGCTAACCAACAAGTGCTGTCGTTACCTGTATCCAATATCCTTTGCCATATTCAACTTGGGTTATTGGTTGGCTCTTAGTGCTTAAAATAGTGGAGAAAGAGGTTGGTTTACTGCAAAAGCTTGGAAGACGGGAAAAAGTTTACTCGGCATTACTTGGTTGACAAAAAGTGTCACAAACTTTGCCTCCGTTAGCTCTGGTGAAATGACGTGGTTGTCAGTTGTTACGGCTAGATGAAACCTAATTCATCACCCATCACAGCAAGTTAAAAGTCTCCTCAAGATTATTACAAACGAGACAACTGTTGACAATAATTTGCTTTAGACAAAATTGTGAACAATTAGATATTACAAACAGTGATTGCCAGAACCTTTGTAAAGGTCGGTACACACTAGGCGACAAGTTGCTGCAACACGTCGCGGCGACAGATCACTCCGTGTGTACAGGTCGGGCGACTAGTTGCAGCAACAAGGTGAGGCGACACGTCGCAGCGACAAATCGCTTCGTGTGTACTGGAGAATTTTTGTGAAAATCTTTGTCTCCGCAACAGAATTTTGTCGCTGCAACAAGTCGCAAAAAATCAAATCAGACTGAATCTGTGCGACTTGTTGCGGCGACAAATTCTGTTGCAGCGACAAAGATTTTCACACAAATTCTCCAGTACACACGAAGCGATTTGTCGCTGCAACGTGTCGCCGCGACATGTTGCTGCAACTTGTCGCCTAGTGTGTACCGACCTTAAGAGTCAGTGCAATGGTAAGTCTAACTTAGAAGACCTTAAAGTAATATAAAACGGCATTGAGTCCTTCAAGAATTTTTCCTGGGAAAACATCATTACTTTAAACATGTATAGCCCATGAAGTAAGCAAGAAAATTAAGTTACTCATTTTAACTGTCAAAAAAAGGAAGTCAGTTACCTGTATTTGTAATTTATGCGCAGTTTTTAATCAGCATTACATTACACAATATACAGAATATAATCAGTTACATCGCTGACACGCGACTTAGGAGTACCTATTAAGATAGGTGACTCTATCTTTCGATAAACATTCTAATTCGGTTCTAATTGACTACATGTGATATAAACTTGACAGATTTTAAACATTTTACTGAATCTATGAAACCCGGCTGGTACATCTAGTGCCGATCACAGAGATAAAGGTATTGTAGCAATTTGAAAGTTCTTTTTGGTATTTTTTTATGCACGGTACTGTAATAAGGATGATCAAATGAAATTTCAACTTTCCCCGTTTTGAGAGCACATTCGAGGAGGACTACGTAAAAAACGTTATATAATCATTCAACCCTGTAAAAATTTAGAAAATGGTCAGTGTGGGAGAAAGAGGTCTTTCACACATGAAAATCGTGCGTTATAGGCCGTTCAAAAACACCGTAATCATCGAATCAGTTTTCAAATTTTCGCACAGAGCACGAAGTTTGAATCAGATTAAATTTTGATAAAGTGGTAAGATTAATCCCTAATACCGTGCATAGAAACCCAGGGGCAACTCCTACATAATAGGTATGGGGATTCTCGTTCGAATATTAGTGAAGAATTAATCCTCTAGAGGAGACTAAACGGGGCGTGGCTGAGGTTTTATTTGACCCCTATCCGGCCTAAGAGAGACCATACAAAGACAGACAACGAAATAACTAATTTAAATTGCGTTTGTTACTTTTACATCGACAGTTCTTTACACAAAGCCCTGAGCGATACCTGTATGGATATAACATAGCCCGCTTTCCTGCGTTAGTGAGACAATCTGGGATGTACCCTTAGTAGGGACATCTGCTAAATCTGCAATTTTCAGACTAAGCGAGACGAGAAGCATACCCGTTCTCTTCATTTTGGAGCCTGCTTCACGGCAATAGAATATTCAGGGCACGAAGTGAACGGTAAAATAGGTATTGTGGCCAGTTAGCGTAGAGCGAGAAAAGGTGCATTAATTGAAGAAAGGATAGCTTACTTAAGAGCGGGGTTGGGGCTTATTTTTAAGTACACGAGAGTTTTTTTAATTTCTCATCAAACTACATCTGCCCAGCGGAATTACTGATTAGATCGATAATACTTGTAAATATAATCTTTAGCTGCAAAGTTGTTTAGAAACCAGTATATTTCTTTTGTTACTCTACGAATAAAACAACTGGTTACTGCTTAGCGTAAAAATTCTTAATTTTACCTATGATAATTACTGATATATTTATATACGTCGCATCCGGCGAGACAAACCTATTTTGAATTTCAGGCCGATTGCTGGATAGCTGGATATCAAAACACGTTAGAAAGTTGGTATGTTTTGTGGCGTTTTAATGACCTAAAAAGTGGTATTGAATGAAACTGTTTTCAGGACCATAGTGTGTTCATTTAGGAATAATGTTTCACTTTGAGTAACTGTCCTGAAAAAAGTAAAACCTTTTTATTTCCAGCCACTGTCTAATATCATGCGAACTTAATTCCACTTATTCTATTTTCAAATTCGACTTAAATTAAATGTCCGAGAAAACTAGATGTCCATTACAGTCAGTATCCAGTGAAATTAAGCGCGTGGCTACGAAATTTCCAAATCACCATCGGAGGAACAAGAACAGCTTAAAGTTTTGCGCTACAGCTGTTCAGTTTCTCGTGAACTTTGTGATTCAGTCGTCAATACCTATTCCAGAGGGAAAATTGAAAATAATTGTCGAAGCCTAAGGTTTTTAAACATAATCCTTTCAAAATCTAGTAGGTCCCTTGGAAAACCCGTAATATCCTTGGGCACGGAGGTAACATAAGTCGTAATCGATTTTCAAAATAATGAGTGTCAAAGGTGACCGGCGGTCCGGAGGCCCCTGGGAAATTTTTTGACTTTAACTTTCAAAAGTCCTCTTTTCTGGGATTTTTAGTTAGACATGATATTGGCTATTCCATTCTTTGCAAAATTTACAACTTGAAAATTCAATTTCATGAAACATCTGACCAATTTTCGTAAAACGGAGGAAACCGGTATAGATCATGATTACTTGAAACGTTCCAATGGAGTTACGAAATCTCCACCTTCGAAATTTCTACTCATTTTGTAATTGAAATTTAATAAAGCAACATCGAAAGAACGAGAATTTTCTTGCGCTGCAGCTGCTGAGTTCTCTCTTTAGTGTTTAGGCAAGTGTCTCATGGCCAATCATATCACTCTTAGTGTAAAAACCATTTTATATGGAAGGAAATAGAACAAGAGTCAAAGAATTATGCGATTAAAGCTGACCATTGCTTAAAGCAACCTTAAAGCAAGCGACACACACGGACATCGACCAAAACACATATCCAGAGTTCTGTTTCGTGAAAAGGTCATTTTCATTAAAAAGAAGTGGGGAAGCCAACATTGAAGGTAAGAGCAAACATTTCAGGTTATTATTACAGGCGCAATAAACTATGACAAACTTTGTGTCATAACGTTTTCCAGTTTTGACGCGATGGCTATGAAACTTTGCGAAGAACTGCGGGTATCATTCAGCAACTATATGAAATAACCTGATTCTCTCTATATATAAGGTTTATATATAGAGAAAACCGTTTACATAAAAACCCATAAAACGGCCATAATCGGCCCGTGGACCACACAGGAGAGACGTAACACACATTTTAAGTAAGGTAAGCTGTTTTTTATTGAAGTCCTTTCATTTTCGTAGGTTACAGAAACGATAGTTTTTTTTCCCCATACAAATCCTTATATTTTGAATGTTACGCAACAATGCCGATGCTCGCCGATGCTCATATTTCTAGCTTGGGCTACCTGTGATTTTACTGATATTTTTGACTGAAACTACAGGTGTCAGCTTTTGTTGATATCAAAAGTAAGCCAAATCAATTTCACAAGCATCGTGAGAGCAGAAGTCCGTAACGAGAAAATCATTCACAATTCATCTGTGAAATTGTTTTGGAATTTTGAAAACGAAATGTTCGGAGGCAGAAGAAGCCACCAATTCGAATTTTCGGGACAAGTATTTCCAGAGCCTGCTAACCGTGGAAACCAAGCAAAAATAGAATGTCAATGGTGATAGTGGTGGAGGGAAAACTATAGAAATGCTGTGGTGTGGCTGGTGGTGGTGGAGAAGGGAAAACAGAGGGAGGGGAAAAGAAACGGTTTTTCGCGTTGCTAGGTGATCGTTCCTCTTATTCGTACCTTTTTATAGTCGTTGAGAGTTTCATTTTTCACCGAACGAAAGACACTTAAGTTCTGAAACGTCAAATTTGGTTAAAACTCGTGAATTTAAGGAATCAAGAATCCAGAACACACTATCCTTTAGGACCTTTTCTGCAATTTTATCAAGCGATAAGTAGCATGATATTATAATTGATAAATCAGTCAAATTTTGATAACAAATAACTTAGAAAAATTCTGATCAGACAGGTAGGAAGGCCTTAGTATTGTGACTGGCGAAACTTTCTGGAATACGAAGGGTTAGATGCAAATGGAAATCGAAACATGAGCAACAACAACTGACTTCTCCGAATTCCTTATTGAGTGAATGACAAAGTTTGAGCAAGCTGGAGAATATTGCTTCCACAAAACACTTCCTAAAACAGCTTTTCTGAGGATGATATTTTCCCTGATAAATGATAATACATTCAAGGAAATAATTAGTTTCCTTTTATGAGTGTTGTGTTTACATGAACAATACTTTCATCATCAATTGAAAATAATCTTTCTTTTAAAAATTACCCAGCCGCTGCCGTTTCGACTTTCTCTCAGCTTTTATTTTTTCGCAACTTGTATTTGTAAACCAATGCAGCAAAATTCGGCGGTGCCATTTTTTCGGTAAAATTAAAACCTTTGCCATCTGATGACGTTACATCAGGAAGAGAATTCTACTCGTTGTATCAACTTTTCGCAGTTTAAGACAATGCGATCACAAGAAAGTTGTAAAGAAAATTTTAAGTTTGTTTAATACGATTTTATCATTTGGGACGAAGCCATTTCTCGTGATCCTAGTTAGTTTCGGCACTTTAAAACAACACGGTTTACTAGCTCACAAGATGTTTATTTCCTGAAGTAAAAGACCCTATCGCCTGCTCGTCCCGCAGGGTCTGTTACATAGGTAAATCAGAGGATATGCTTTACAAGAACACCTTAGCACATTCTCGCGATAGACAGCGCAAATATTGCCACCTAAACTGAGCTTCGTCATAGCACTTTCTATCACTCTTCAATCCTTGGTGTACTTTTAACATCCTCGCCTCTCGATACCAAAGAATTTTACCAAAATACCAGAAGGGAAAACACTAGTGTGCTAGACATGGATGGGAACTGGAATTTCTTACCATTTAATTTGTTACTGGAATTGTCTACTACATGAGAACAAGGCAGGCTGTAATGAACTTAGGACTCAAAGCAAGCGGTGAAATTTTTAATCTTACGGTAGAATCCCGATTTTTCGAAAACTCGATTTTCCGAAACTCCCCTTTTTTCGAACTAATCCTACTTCCTTTCAAAAATTTGAAATTCAAAAATTTAGTAACCAACAAAACCGGCTTTTAGCCAGAAGCATGCAACAAGTCCAGGAAGGTGTTTCTCCTTTAACCGCACAAGGATTAGCTCAGTCGGTAGAGCACAAGACTGCAGAGCGGGAGGTCGTGGATTCAAATCCGGGGCCGGACCAATCAGTACTCAGGGTCTTAAAATAACTAAGAAATGAAGGTACTTCCTTTGCCCCGCAAACAGGTAGACCTTCGCGTGGCTCGGATGACCACGTAAGATGGCGGTCCCGTCTCCAGTAAGAGACGTAAAAAAATAGTGTCCCTAATTAACACTTTCGTGCTAAATACATCGACACTCATATAAAGTGCTTTATTCCGTGCAGTTTTTATTGCCAAGCAAGTGAATAATCCGTCATTTTTAAAAGTCACAAAGAAACTACAACGCCATTCCCCCTTTTTCAAAACCAGCCGCTCTTACTATTGTTATCTGGTTAATGACGGTTAGAAATGAAAACCGACTTATAGCTAACACCTGTGATCAGATATCTTGCTGTATCTCACCATGAAAACCCAAATTATTAGGCTTATCCTGAAATTGTCAGCTGGTAATGGTTTTAAAAGATTCACCTAGGCGAATTTCAAATGGAGTACTCAACCTAAGCTTATGGTGTTTATGAACTGACCCAAGTTGGTCATCTCCGTGACCGTAGGATCCACTACCGTCATATAAGCATCAACAGTCTATCCACCCACTTTTACATCAACAGATTCTGGGGTGAACCCACCTATTTTTAAATCAAGCCGGCTTTTACCTTCATTCGTGACAAAATTTCTTCTTTTCCCTATAGTACTACCACCGACTATATGGAGTACTCAACACAAGGTTATCGTGCTTTTTGTACCATACTAAAATGGAACCCGAGCTGGTCATCCACCATAGGATCCACTACTGTTATAAGCATCACCAGTCCTTTGGCTATTCTGCTGAATGCAATTTTGATTGTTGCCGTCCTGAAGAAAAAGAAGCTTCAGAGCATCTGTAATATCCTAGTGGCCAGTATGGCAGCTTCCGACCTTCTCATTGGTGCAGTGGCCCAGCCTCTGTTTCTGAGCGCAGGGTTGTATCGCTTGCAGGGCGATTATGAGAAAATGTGTACCATTATCCTAGCAGGCTTCTTTTCGATGTACCTACAAAGTGCTTCCATCTATCACCTGACTTTCATAACCTTGGAGAGGTACATTGCAATCGCCAAGGGTTTGAATTACAAGTTCATTATCACTAGAAGCCGCCTAAAAGCCTGTATTACAGTCATTTGGTTTTTTACTGTCCTTTCAATTGTTCCATCCGGCGTGTACATATCTGGCCTCATCGGGAAAGAGACTAGGAACGTCGCTAACGCGTGCCTTTTTACAGTTCCGCTGTCCATTTGTTTACTGGCTACAGTAACCTTTTACTTCAAAATTTATCTCAAGACCCGCCAGAGTAAAGTAAATAAAACAACCTTCATAAGTTTCCAGGTCGCAAGAGCTATTTTGCAAAAGAAGATCGCCAAGACTGCATTCCTTTTGACAGTATGTCTATTGGTCTTCTTCGTGCCCACCTTTGTGTTTATCTTTCTCACCTATCTATTTCGTTATAACCACAGAGATATGTATCTTTGGTCTGTCATCTTAATCCAGTTGAATTCCTGCGCGAGCCCAATCTTGTACTTCTACAGAAATCGCCGATTTAGAAACACTGTTCTACAGATGCTAAACATCAAGAAATCTGAAACAAATGCGATTGCACCCAGAGCAGGAAGGAAAGAGATGCTAGCGAAGAGCAAAAACGACAATGAAGCCGCCGCCTCGCCAAACCACATTGGTCCCCAGCTGCAGATTCCTATCATCGGCAAACAGGAAACAGCAAAACCTGACACGCGCGGAGAATCCATGACTGGAGAAATGAAGGGGATAAAGGAACCAAGGACAGCATGGAAGCACCCCAAGAATTTCACCACGCCCAAGAAGAAAGTCAATTGTTTTGACGACGTTAAGGGCCATTCCCAGGCACATGAATTGAGGGAAAGGGAGTCCATGGCAGCGAAGACTGGAACTCAGCGCTTGACCCAGCAGAATGACCACTTATCTCCAAACGAAATAACTGGAGAGAAAAAAGTCAGCTCTCTTTATCAAGACACAGGTGGCCCAGGAACATAAAAAAGATGTCAAAAAATTGTCAGCACAGGTGAATTGCGAATGTCACTTCCTTTTTTGGAATTTACGCAGATGAGAGAGAGGATAAAAAGAGCCACCCAGACCTTGCATGAACAGTAAAATGTCAAAGTAAAATTCATTTGATTTTAAATTGACAACCTAACCTTCGTTGCCCCTTAATAACAGCGACAACTCAATTGTAATCAAAACAAATGAAGAGGCTTATCTCGAGCGTGTTCTTTTGGTCGTGATTGCCCGATTACGCCTGCTGACAACGGTAGGAGAACAGTCTTCAAATATATACCATTTCTAGTCGTAGCGGGACACTTGGACAAGACAAGCTGAGCTGAGTATGCAGCATAAAACCTAGACGAGGCGCGTTTCCTAACACTAGCTACGGCTCTTAATCTTTAAGTTTGAATCAGATTATTGCACATCAAAGCTACACTAGTAAAAAAAGGACCAAAGGTTAGGAATGCGGACAAGATCAATGCAAATGCTCTTGCTCCAATGTTGTGCTTTGGTTAATTTCACGTGATAGATGGTCAAAACGCACGTGATTATATTACCAGTAATAGAAGGTCCAAACGCCCGTGATCAGACTGCGTTCTATGAATTCCACTCACTATTACCGTATTTCCTCGAATAATAGCTGTCCTTCGATTAATAGCCTCCCTCCAATAACCGCCCTCTTTTGAAGGAAATATTTCAAATAATCGCCTCCGTCAAACAGTAAAAACGCACGCTCTTTGTTACGTTACGTTCTGATTTATAACTTAAAAGTATCTTTCAATTTTCACTTAACATAAAATTTGATTAAAATGTTCACTGTACAGTAAAAACTGTTTTTTACCCTACTTCCGGGTATTTTCTTCCAGCTCCCGATAACTCGAACTTTTTTCGATTTCCCTTGAAGGTTCGAGTTATCGGGAGTCGACTGTATTGCCCCAGCGAATTGTTAGAGTTGGATTTATATTTTAAACAGTTGGCTCTCAGTAGAACTCCCCCTGTATATACATATGAAAACAGCAGTTTTACCTAAGGAAGGGCTTTGATTTATTCTCACTGAATAAATGAATACCAGTGAAAAACGTAGTGGCCACTGATTCATACACTCTGAGCCCAAATTAATTAGTAAATGCCATAAGAGGAGGCCTTTATTACAACTTGTATCATATGGTCTCTTGCATATAAGAATAGCATTTTACCTTTGAGCCTGGACAAAATGTAACTTTAAGAGCTCTTTAATGATACCTACATTTTCCGCAAGATTCGAGTATTTAAATCGGGGGGCAAATTTGTGCTACATTTTGCCAAGAAAACCAAGAATTGATTAGAAATACAAATATGGGATATGAGATTACCGATTACTTTCCCTCCCTATTCTTTATGGGGAATTGATAACATCTTGTTCGCTAGATTAAGTAAGCCTCCCTCTCAAATAAACCCCCTCCCCTCCCCTCGACGTGCTTGAAATAAAGACATCAATATAGTGAGTTTGCAATATTGGGATTAAATTGTAGTTCCACTCGTCCAAGCCCCAACCAGGCGAAAGTTCATCGAAAATCTTTTTTTTTTATATACAGCTGTTTAGTTTTTTTGAGAGACTGCGCATGTCCGTTGTGACATGTCTTCGCTCAAACGTCATGTTTCAATGGCGTTGCTTTTTGTTCTTAAAAGTCTTCCACTCGTTTTAGAATTTAAATTAGGTAAAACGTAGATCGAAAGCAAAAGAATAGGCGGTTCTTCGTTGCAGCTGATAAGTTCTTTCAAATTTTCGCGAAGGTTCTTAGGCGCGAGAAAAGCTAATTTTGTTGTGAAATGAATAGTTAAGGAACTTTTTGTCTCGCTAGTATTAAAGGCAAGTGCCTGGAAGCCAATCATATCATGCATACAGTCCTGTCCATTTTGAATTGATGGAAGTAGAACAGAGGACTCAAAGAATGTTAAAAAAAAAACAGTCTATTGAAATGGTAAGTGGGCAGGAATGTGTGCGATGAAAAAAGTACGTGGGAAGAAAACGTTTGTGGCGAAAGCAGAACACTTAAAAGAAGGATACACAGTTCAGTGTTATCAGAAGGCCTTTTCGTTCTTAGAAACCAAAACAGTTCACGTACACTGGAGGTAAGAAAAACCGTTTTACATAGTTATAGAACAGTACCGTAAAATTCCGAAAATAAGCCCCTCCATGTATAAGCCCCTCCAAATATAAGGCCCCCAAACTCGTAACGTAAAAAACTCTCCGTTAAATCGCCCCTCCAAATATAAGCCGCCCCGGTGGCTTGTACTTGAAAATTGCCCTCAAATACAAACTACAACAAAGCAAAAACGGTAAATTTCCTTCCAACTAAAAGGTTGGCGCAATCGACTTTGAAACGCAAATTTCCCTTTGTAGATAAGTCCCTCCAAAAATAAGCCCTTCAAAAAGGGCTTTTGAAAAATATAAGCCCCGGCGCTTAATTTCAGAATTTTACGGTAATTCATCGGTCTTGGAATATATGTTACTGCTAAAACTCCTCCAATAAATAAAGTAGAATTAAAAAATGAAAAGCAAATTGATTTAATATCATTGGCAAAAAAGTTTGTGGTTGAACTTTGAGAGAACTTTAGAAATACATTTGGGTTTTTCGTTTTATACTACTACATGAGAAATTTCGCCAATTTGATTGGCTTAGAGCAGTGGTACTTCAGCTTAATTTGTCGTTAAAATTACAAACTGACCTTTTGCGGGTAGAAGTATAAACAAATAATGGCATGATTTGTACATGATATTTGGCATAAATACCACTCGTGATACTTAAAAATTATCTCAAATTTCACTCGCCTAACGGCTCGTGAAATCACGCAGTATAACAATTTTGAAATATAACTCGTGGTATTTATGCCAAATATCACTACTAATCATGCTATTACCTGTATTGATAAGAGTGCGAGAACTTGAATGACGCCAGTGAATTTTTATTTGAATGTACAGAAAGCTCTCGGGGGCTCGTGAAAAGTTCGGCGTGTGAACCGGGCCTAATAAAATCGCAAAAACATCTACAACAAACGATTTAATCTTTTCTGTAAATGAATTTTTGTGAGCTTGAAGAATCTTGCTACCACAAAACTGATCCTAACACAGCTTTTCTTCGATTGATATTTCCCTGATTAATAAAATTACAGTTCGGACAGTAAATCAAAAGGCAAAAAAAGTTTCCTGTTAAAGGTGTCGTGGACTTATTTGAATACTATGACCAAATAATTGTGCCTACGTCACCGATTAAAAATACTTTTGGTTTCCGAAAATTACATGTAAGACCAGCTGCTGTTTCAAATTTGCTTCGCGACACATTTTGCCACATTTGTACCCCATAAGAGCAAAATTAGCCTGCGAATACAGCCGCTCGCCCTCGTCGCTTGTAAAGTTTCACAGGCTACAGCAAAATTCGGCGGTCTAAATCTTCAGCTGAAATTTAAAGATTGTTTAACTATAATGCTATTAAACAAAGAGAAGTTTTTTGTTGTAACATGCAACATTGTTTCGAAGTCAATGCAAAGCAATCACAAGTTTTCTCTGCACCCGTATAGTGATGAAAAGTAATAGTGATTAGATTTAATCAATCACAAGGTTGTTTTTCATCGTTTTATCATTTGAGACTGATTCTCAAAACGATACTCTTCCTTAAACGATACCGTTTCGCGAGATTTTGGAGAGCCCCACGTCCCAATCAATACACTACAAAAGAATATCACACAAAAGTCATTTATCCAAATCACCCGTGGACGTATGTAAGTTTCGGACTCCAATTCTATTCTGATTGAAGGAGTTTATTATCGAAAGTTTTTTGACGAATTACACAAAGACACGTCAGATGAATAAGGGGATTCAGTTTTAAAGAAAGTGTGGCGCTGAATTTGTTGATGGGCAAATGATTCGCCCAGACGAAGGGCAGGCGCTCGAAAAGTTCGCTTTTGAAACTCTTTACGATGGCCAATTATCTTTATCATATCAGTCGCCAAAATCAAATTTTCAAGGTATATGGCAAACAAGCTCATTTGTAAATTAACGCAAGTGATGTATCTGTCACAGTCGATTTAAAAAAGCTTAAGGTGGCTTTAAGCCTAGTTTTGCAAAATCTTCGAGAAAAGCGGGAACCCTTAAATTTGCCTGCATTCTGAAGATCTCAAGTCACTCTCAAAAACAAGTCTTACACTATCATAAAGAGCCACTTTAGATCTAACTCTGACTAGAGATTCCAGAGTGAGCCCACAGACTTAACATTAAGGCTTTTAAGTTTAATCTTGGCGAATTTATTCCTTTCCCTACAGTACTACCTCTTGACTATATGGAGTACTCAACACAAGGTTATCGTGCTTTTTGTACCATACTAAAATGGAACCCGAGTTGGTCATCTACCATAGGATCTACTACTGTTATAAGCATCACCAGTCCCTTGGCTATTCTGCTGAATGCAAGTTTGATTGTTGCCGTCCTGAAGAAAAAGAAGCTTCAGAGCATCTGTAATATCCTAGTGGCCAGTATGGCAGCTTCCGATCTTCTCATTGGCGCAGTGGCCCAACCTCTGTTTCTGAGCGCAGGGTTGTATCGCTTGCAGGGCGATTATGAGAAAATGTGTACCATTATCCTAGCCGGCTTCTTTGCGATGTACCTACAAAGTGCTTCCATCTATCAACTAACTTTCATAGCCTGGGAGAGGTACATTGCAATCGCCAAGGGTTTTAATTACAAGTTCATTGTCACTAAAAGCCGTGTTAAGGCCTGTATTATAACCAGTTGGGTTTTAACTGCCCTCTCATTTGTTCCATCTGCCCTGTATACATTAGGTATTGTTGGCAAAGAGCTCTGGGTCATCGCTGATGCAATCGTATTTACAATTCCGCTGTCCATCTGTTTACTGGCTATAGTTTACTTCTACGCGGCCATGTCTTGCTTCCAGGGAAAGGCCAAGAAAACAACCTTCTTAAGTGTCCAGGTCGCAAGAGTTACCTTGGAAAGGAAAATCACCAAAACCTCAGTCCTTTTAACCCTATGTCTCTTGGTTTTCTTTTTCCCTACTCTGGTGTTGCTTTTTGTCACATATCTAACTCGTTTTAGAGATAGAGATGCGTACCTTTGGTGTGTCATTATAATCCAGTTGAATTCCTGCGCGAGCCCAATCTTGTACTTCTACAGAAATCGCCGATTTAGAAACACTGTTCTACAGATGCTAAACATCAAGAAATCTGAAACAAACGCGATTGCATCCAGAGCAGGAAGGAAAGAGATGCTAGAGAACAACAAAAACGACAATGAAGCCGCCGCCTTATCAAACCACTTTGGTCCCCAGCTGCAGATTCCTATCATCGGCAAACAGCACACGGCAAAACCTGACACGCGCGGAGAATCCATGACTGGAGAAATGAAGGGGATAAAGGAACCAAGGACAGCATGGAAGCACCCCAAGAATTTCATCACGTCCAAGAAGAAAGTCAATTGTTTTGGCGACGTTGAGGGCCATTCCCAGACACATGAATTGAAGCAAAGAGAGTCCATGGCAGCGAAGACTGGAACTCAGCGCTTAACCCAGCAGAATGTCCACTTATCTCCAAAAGAAATAACCGGAGAGAAAAAAGTCAGCTCTCTTTATCAAGACACAAGTGGCCCAGGAACATCAAAAAGATGTCAAGAAATTGTCAGCACAGATGAGGAATCTACGCAGATGAGATCAGAACTGACGATTACTTCTGTGTAATGTACGAGACAAAATCTTTACTTTTCCGCTACTTTTCAAAATCCGAATGATTCTGTATCCATAGGATAAGTAACTATCCACATAATAAGCGATAGATTATCGTAATTGCTTTAATTGTACATCGCTATGCCTTTTAATTTAGCTAAAATATCTGGCGCCAATTTTATCCACCAATTAACAGCATGGCCACCACACAGCAAAAACCTCAAGCGCATAAAACATTTGTAGTTTTTGAGATTCTCCTTTCATTCAAATCAGTGACATATTTCGGGAATTCGTCAGAAACCTCAAGGTTCTGCATTTATCGCTTAAACAGTATTAAAACTTTACTAGAGGACATAAAATCAGATTTCCTACAATGTATACATGCAGAAATAGTAGTATAACCCAAGAGGTTTGTTAGTGTTGGATTGATCTCCTTCAATTTATTTCTATGGCAATAATAGTACAATGCCAGGGGGTTTTATTAGAATAGAATAAAATATAATTATACACTAACAGGGGGCTTTAATTAGTTCTCCTACTACGTTACTACGTACACAATGAAAATCAGTAGTATTATCCCCTGCGGTTTGTTAGGAAAACATTACAACCCCAAGGGTTTGTTAGAATAGAGTTTGCACCTTAACAGAGAGTTCTAATTAGTTCTCCTACCATGTACACCATGACAATCAGTAGTATCATCCAACTGGTTTGTTAGAAAAACATTACAACCCCAGGGGTTTGTTAGAATAGAGTTTGCACCTTAGCAGGGGGCTTAAATCAGTTATCCCACCGTGTATACCATTGAGAATGATAATAAACATTGTTTTCGTTTTAAATGAGTTATGGTCATTTATAAATGGACTTAACCTAAAGACGCCTTCACTGATGGAACAAAATATATCGGACTCAATTTATCAATTCTTTTAATTTATTTACAAAAGCTCTTTTTTATGTTTGGCCACCCTGACAAATAATTGCTTTAGCACACATACAAGCCATACAATGTGTGGGGTACCGTTAGTTTAGGGTCTTTTAGTTTTCTTCAAAGGATTTTGTTCCAAAAATGCTGCGGCTGTTCTCCTCTTTCTCTGTTGAGGCAAAACGATTGTGGGTTATCGGATTCAGTGGGGTACGAACAATGTACTGCGGAATCAATGATAACTCTGCACTATTAATACCATCTTATTGTGGGTTGAAACATGTGACCAGAAATCATTTGCCCATATTCAGCCTAGCACATGTCATTAATGTTACTTGCTCATTTTCTTTCCGGCAACTATACAAGACTGGAACCTCATTCCAATCAAGATAAGAGCTGAGAGCTACTTAAAGTTTAATTTTTATGTAAGCCAAGGTCTTAAAGCTGTTTTATTGAACTTTTCATTTTATTAATTTTTTTATTTCATTTTATTTTTCCCTTTTTGATGTGACAGCATAGT
>CALNXK010000004.1:5005000-5057500 GCA_942486035.1 Porites lobata
ATGAGTGAGCAAACAACAATTCTGAACAAAAGCAAATTAGAAAGTGAACAGAGCGTAAATAACATTTCAAGCAAATGTTTATCTCACTTCAACTTGACTTAAGAACGACCAAAAACACTTAGCTTACTTTAATCTGTACGAGTCAGCCTGATTTTCAGCAGCTGTGATAAGTTTTTGTAGATCTTGCTGTTTCTTCTCCCTCTCTTTCTTACGCATTTCAATTTTCCTCAGTTCCGCAACAAGCATTTCCTCTTCTTGGACCTAAAAAAAATTGTTTCAGAAAAATCAGTGCTCCAAATATTGGTTTGAACCCCCCTTCCCTTTGGAAATTCCTATTTAGATTCATAATTTCCTTTAAAAATTCGGAATTTGAAGACCCTTCCTCGCCCATAGGATTTACTATGACCCTCCATGTTCTACATTGTAGGTATGGATAATTATTGTTTTTCTAGGAACACATTACCTCTGGTTAAAAACTTCTTACACAAAACATAAATCACTTAGAACAGAAGGAAAAGTCATGAAGACAACCCAAATCCAATCATTTTGCAATGTGTCTGAAGTATTCATCTAAAACATCACAAGTAACATTAAAATACAGTAAGAACAAAGATGTGGCTAATCCTAAACTACCACTATAACAAGAAAAATAAATTGCTGTAAATGTACCTGTTCTTGTGTACGGTTAAACAACTTTAAAAGTTGTCTTTTTCTTTCTGTTTCATGTTGGCTGTCGTATGCTGATGGTAAGTTTTGTGCTTCTTGCCCAGGTGGAGCTCTTGCCTACAGGAACAATAGATTGTCCATGAAGTTTTTATTGCTAAAAATTTGATTCCAAAATAAAAACTGTATTATATTAGTGTACTGTTTTCTTTAAATGCTGGGGAGAGAGAAAAATTTGGGGATGGTCCAGTATCCCAACCAGAAAGAAGATACTGTAAAATTCCGAAAATGAGCCCCGGGGCTTATATTTTTCAAAAGCCCTTTTTGAGGAGCTTATTTTTGGAGGAGCTTATATTCGGAGTGACTTATGTACGGTGGGAAATTTGCGTTTCAAAATCGATTGGGCTAGCTTGTAGTGGGAAGGAAATTTTATACCATTTTTGCTTTGTTTTACTTTGTATTCGAGAGCAAATTCCATGTACAAGCCCCCCGGGGGGCTTATATTAGGAGGGGCGATTTAACGGAGGATTTTTGCGTTACGATTTTGAGGGGCTTATATTTGGAAGGGCTTATACATGGAGGGGCTTATTTTTGGAATTTTACAATATACCGGTACTCCATATCAATCTCTGTTACAGAAAGCTGATAAAATAATGTGCAAATGTGCAATAGAATAGCATTCCATCCCAGGATTAGCATTGCTCCTAGATGCTTCACATACTACTAGACTGGGTTTCCTGTGGTTCACTTGACAGCTTGCCATTGCTACCCTTTGTAATAATTTTAGACACTGATCCCAGTTACCTTAAGAAGTTTTGTAACACAGCTATAATAGCGGTCCTTTAATTCTTCAATGGTTCTAGCCTGCAGCAAGAATATAAGAATATAAGACTAGTTATGTAGTTCAAATCAATGTCAATGTGCAATTCCAACAAAGGTTACTAAATGGATTGTAAAGGAAACAAAAGTGCAAAAGCGTAAAACACTTACAATGAAACAGATTAACAGTCTATAATTTCAGTAAAAATACCTGATACTGTTCCTTGTCAAACCGGTCATGTATCACTATAAAACGAAGATCAAATCGTCTAAAGGAAAACAAAAAAAGAAAATAAATTAATAAAACATACTGAATTGATTGACTGGCCATCAACCAGATGCAACATTTACAGAGCTAGGAGTTTTGCTTTTACGTCTTAACAACTGTTTATATCAGTGTTGTATGAAAAAACTGCTCTAATGTTTCAATATCAAAATAATATTTCATTTTTTTTCACCTGCAAAGATCAAACAAGTGATCAGTCTCACTTCGTGTCCATGTTGAGGGGGGTCCATCATGGAGATACATCTGTTCAATTTGAAAAATTTGTGTTTAATAATTAAACCCTTGGAGTAACTGTCGCACATAATAGAGAGATTAAGATTCATGTTTATGCCAAACGGCAGATGTGAATTTCTACCACGTGACCAAGTTTTCCCCTTATTTTCTGTTTACTCTTCATTGCTTCTACACAAAAATAAGTAGTTTTATGCCAGTTTTAAACACAGGAATTGTTTGGGACTGTTTTCATCTGCTTATTTTCTATTCTGAGAAATTCTCAACTTGAGTCTGACAATTGACGTTTGCGGTAAACGTGAATCTTAATCTCTCTAATGTTCCATTTTCAACTCACTGATTAATCAAATAAAAATGGTTCTGAGGACGCAATAACAAAGTAAAAAGAGTCTAAATCATAGAATAAATTCTCCTCAACAGCACAAGAAAAAAAAATAGAATGGGGCATGGAGAATATGCATGCTGATATTACAGTTTACAGGCTTGGGGTAACTTTGAGGCTACATGTAAATGAAACTAAAGTACTGAGGCTAGATGAGACTAAACATTAATGCATCAACAGAATGAAACCAACAACAGGGGGACGTCTATGACAGAATTTATGCTGTAGGTTTGTTGTAAGCAGTGTTCTCACCAGGATTTTGCCTTGGGGAGTCCCAGGGCCCCCTCTTCTGAGAAATAGGGGCCCTGTAAGAACATTAGGGGGACAAAGTTACAAAAAACACGCGGTACGAAGAACCTGAGCCCGCACTCCAAATTGTCTGTTACATGAAGTACCTACCTGATCCAATATGGCGGAAGAGGTGTTTACGATTCGGAGGAGGAGTTTACAATGTAGTGGGACGTGCGTGGGACCAATGAAAGTAAAGGCAACAAAATTAAAGACTTTGACTCATTTGATATCATGTTTTTTTATTTATTCAAACAAACAGAATGCTTTAGTGTTAGGGTGACCATTAAAACTACTTAAGTCCATTTGACTCGTAGCTTGCCCCTGCGCCCTAACGGGCGCATCTTCTTGGTTTTAATGCGCCATTTCAGTTTTTTCTTGCGGGAATCCCGCAAGGCCGCAGCCTGGTGAGAACACTGTGTAAGCACAATGCAAGTGAGACAAAGGTGTACATGCAAGTACCATGTCAATTGACAGTCTCAAGACAGTTTTCATTTTACATTAACATTTTCCTTCTTTTATCCCAAAAAAGGAAATTTACCCTAGCAACAAGGAACTTATTTTGAGAATCCTAACCTGGTATTCTTCATCTGTATAACTTGGAACATCAACTTTCTGTAAAAAAAAAAGAATTATCAAATGTCTATGGCTATCCTCTGCTCTATAGACAGATGTCAATGCTCATAGTCACTGTAACTTAACCTTCTGTAATAAGAAATAATGTTGATCAGTATCTAAATATCACTTCCACTATCACTTCCTAGAATTCCCTAGAAATAGCACTGTAAGTCAGGATGATTGAAGGGCCTCTGCTTCCAGCGTATCCCTGACACTGCTTGTACCAACTTTTGCCAAAGCTCTATTAATAAGCTGGCAACTTCTATGAGACAGCCTACTTGACCCTCACTCAGTGTTTATAGATTGATGATTGATGATTGCAATCTAATAATCATATTTTTTTAAATAAAACAGTCGACTCTCTCTCAGCAGATACAATTGTAAGGAAGACATTCGACTGTAATATTACAGTCATTATTGCACGCAGTCACAGGGTTTTCAATTATAAGAGCTGGTGGCCGGCGAAATTTGCCGGCTATTTTACGTGAACTTGCCACCTACTTTTCTTTGGAAATTAACCCAGTTTAAATAAAGTATTCATGTGCTGTCACTGAATAAAAAAGCCAAAATTTAATGATGTCTGTGTTTTGTTCAAACACTCTAATTTTTGCCCCAGAATGCTGGAAATGCATTCTAGGAGGCCCAGAAACTCAAGCCTTTGCTGGAAGTTTTTTCCCTCTCCACCTACTCCAAAGCTTTTGCCACGTACTTAAAATCTTATTGAAAACCCTGAGTCAAGCTAAACCTACCTTGTTAAACCTAGCAAATGGATAATCTTTTCCTTCATCTGCTGCTCTTCTCCAGTGATACAACACTGCGCCATCTGTGCGAGCCGGGTTGGTAAAAGGCACCCACTTCCAAGCTCTGACATGTCGTCTACCTAGCTTTGCTTTCATCTGTTTATATCCATGACTTGTATCTGTTGACGAAAGGGGTGGGGAATCCCTACACAGAGAACATACCTTCCATCAATCACTTTTTAACCAACATGTCTGACTCAACATTTATCAAACTGTTTAACTTTTTACTTGTAACTCTCCATAAACAGTCATTGATTTTCAAACCTGATCACATACAAACAGGTACATGTTGGACTGGGGATCATACAACCCTGGGATCCCTCATGACTGGGATCATACAACCCTGACCTGGTATGGTAATTTTGTAATCACGATTACAACAAGCCTGTCAAACTGCCAATTTGTAACATTTCAGATCATAAGACTACCCTAAACGATTTGAGCTACTCCAATCGATCACCCAATGATTAGCCATTCAGGCTTATATTAAGGTGGTCATTAGCAAAAATATTATTCGCTGTACTCGACCTCTAGTACTTTTTAAAAAATTAATCGATTAGCTGGGTGTACTGATATTAAATTTGCAACAGTCTGTAGACTGAATTGTTCACGGCTCTAACCTGCTATCACTGTACAACAAAGCATACAGCTCTCGGTGCATTCCCTCTGGGCGTTTGAAGCTTGGTTCGTTTGCCCTTCTTAACTTTCTTGCCTGTGAAATCAGTAAAATTATCACTGAATTACGTGTTATTGTAGAGAAACTAAAACAAACAGCAGAATTAAATAACTTGCAATTCTTCAATGCATATGATAATAGAAGATTATAGGTATATATTTTATCCTGGCTCTTCAGTCAGTTAAACGTTTATACGTCAGCTCTCGGGAGGTGAATATACCGTTCTGTATTCTTGTTTAAGCCGTTTCGGACCAACAATGAAGTGCGTTCATTACCTTGTTTCCTCCAACAATAGCTTCTTTGCTTGGAACAGAAGCGCCTTGCTCTAACTCCAAAATGTCTCGGATATCACTCATGTTGGTAATCTATCGGGTGTAATAATTACCAATAGATATTTAAAAGTATAGGATCTTATGGAAAAGTATTTAGGACTGCCGGAAAACAATATTTTTTCGAATGATACAGAAGATGGCCAAAACGAATGTCGGTCGTTTCGCCTACAAGTCGTTTCGCCTACAAGTCGTTTCGCCTACACGTAGGTCGATTCGCCTACACGATCAAAGTCGTTTCGCCTACAGAGTTGCGATTGAAGATCGATAAGTATTAAACTAAAACAAGTTTAATTTTACCTTTTGCCGAGTTGAGGCGTGTCAACAACCGATCTTTCTTCACACTCAGATCGATCCGCCTACACGATCAAAGTCGTTTCGCCTACAGAGTTGCGATTGAATATCGATAAGTATTGAACTAAAACAAGTTTAATTTTACCTTTTGCCGAGTTCAGGCCAAGTAAAAAAGGAGTTCCACAACAAACACAACTCACGCGGTAAAAGTGTCAAAATGCCGCCATCTTGTTAGCACGTGCTACAACAATTCATGTGATTATGACGTCGAAGATTAAGACTACAGTAGGCGCAGGCTAAGACAAAAAGTAAAAACTCAAATGATAACACAGCAATATCGTCATGGTAAGAGGAGATTGCTGGGAACGTCTTTATACATATATTGACTCTCTCTATATATATTCTACCATTTTTATTATTTACAATCTAGTAACCTATTACACTCGGGGACATGTGGGTATCCAAGTGATACCCGCCCCGCTGGTCTAAACTGGTCGCCAACTGCTTTTTCCTTGATAGAGGACAAGACTCTAGCTGCTGTCGCGGTACCGACTACTGGTGGATGATTATGTTCTTGTTTCTTGTGCTTTATGAATGTTCAAGCTTTTATACTCGAGGACACTGATTTCATTAATTCAAGAGGATCACATTAATTCATCTTAACCGTGATTTGTTGATTTCCTCATTCATTCAATTGGTTTAACTGATGCTAATTATTTGCCTTTTAGAAACGCATTACAATAGCACGAGCGCGTGTTTCCTGAGAGGGAAACCTTCCTTTGTCTATTAAACACTTTCAACCCCGCTCACGTTAGAACATTGGCGATGAGAACATAGTCTCCCCACCGAAAATTAAAGTCGATTACCCCTAATCCCTAAACTGAACGTTAATTTACCGAACCGCGCGTGGACTAGAACAAGGATCCATCGCAAAGGACTGGGATCCAGTGAATTCCGACTTGATGAAAGGAAAACCGGACAAAAATGTGCCGTTTCACAGTGCATCAAAAAAAGACATGAAATGACACTGGTACGATTATTACGTTTAAGCTTTACTGTTATTTATACACTGTTATATTATAAGTAATTCATTGTAGGCGAAACGACTTTGATCGTGTAGGCGAATCAACCAGAGTGTAGGTGAAACGACCTGTAGGCGAAACGACTTGTAGGCGAAACGACCGGTTACCGCCAAAACTATCTGTGCGCCGCCATTTTTGTGTTGGTTTCTTTCCCAGATCCTCACGGTCAGCCTCACGTTCGCGTGCATAAATTCCTCTCTCGAGTGATCTTGCAATTAGCTTAGGAAATCTTTTATTTTTGTAAGTCTGAAAGGTTAGTCTCAGCTATCTATTTATGCCTCTGCAATGGTTCGGGTGGCATTCATTCATCCTGATCTTGGAATTGGAGGAGCAGAACGTCTTGTAGTGGACGCTGGTTTAGCCTTGAAATCGCGTGGACACGAAGTTCACTTTTTTACCTCACACCATGATAAATCGCACTGCTTCGAAGAAACGAGAAATGGGTCCTTAAATGTTACTAGTGTTGGAGACTGGCTTCCTAGACACTTTTTTGGATACTTCTATGCTTTTTGGGCTTACCTAAGAATGATTTATGTGGCTATTTACCTTATCTTTTTCTCTTCATGGCGAATGGACGTCATCATTTGTGATCAAGTGTCTGTCTGCATACCGGTTCTAAAACTGAGCAAAGCGCGTGTGGTCTTTTACTGCCATTTTCCGGATATGCTTTTAACTCAACGGAAGAGTTTCCTTAAAAAGTTGTATCGTGCTCCTTTGGATTGGCTGGAGGAAGTTACTACTGGTATGTTTCTGGAATTTATGTGCATTTATGTGGGGAGTTGGGGGGGGGGAGGAGGAGGGGGCAGTCTAGCTACTCCCTAGGGAATACTCCCTATAAAATAAAAATGGCGGGTAATCGTTGCTGTGGTACTTTTTGGGAACTTGCAAAGGATATGGAGCCAAAAAAAGATTGGAATTATTTTGATGTTACTCAATAGTTTGACTTTTGGTACAAGCACAATCAGCTTTGTAAAAGGGAGATCCCCACCAACCTCAGGATAGTTCCTTATGTGTATCATGTTCAGCACAGGTCTCCATGTTGTTGGATTGTGGAACCCAGTCAGGGGGACATGCCATCGTGTTTGTATTATTCGGCCGTCTGTAGAGCAGGGTTCCACTGTAGTTATCTTGCTCCTGATATTGCGAAATTTGCATGTTCAAGGGTTAAGTGCCCCTTTTTCCTGTTTTTTGGTAATAACTATGATCCAAGTTTTACTGCTCTTTTTTTAACTCTTCTTATTTAATTGTTTTGTTTTCTTAAGGTATGGCAGATGTTGTTCTTGTTAACAGCAATTTCACAGCAGATACATTTGTATCAACATTTACAAGTCTACGTAGCAATCGACCTCGTGTCTTGTACCCTTCATTAAATTTTTCATCATTTGATGACTCAGTTTTGCCTGATGAGAGTGACGACCTTGTACCGCCTAAAGCAAAGATTGTGTTTTTGTCAATAAACCGTTATGAGAGAAAAAAGAACTTAAAGTTGGCGTTAGAGGCACTGGACTGGCTTAAGCATGTTGTTACTGATCAAGAATGGAAGGATGTTCATTTAATTATGGCAGGTGTGGTCTCTATTCTTTGATGTACAGCACAGAACTGTGCACTGTTCTTTTAAAAATTAGGCACACTTTAATTAGTTGAAAGAGAAGTAATTATTCTACCTCATTGTACAATTTATCAAGTGTTTCAAAGCAGGTATTACTCTAAGGAAAATAATTCCATGTTGATGAAACAGGGAAAAAATGGCTTTACTTTGTTTATTCTAACATTTCGTATGTTTATTTCAGGTGGCTATGATGACAGGGTTGTAGAAAACAAAGAACATTATCTTGAACTTCGCAAACTTGCCGACCAATACCATCTTACCACCAAAGTGACATTTGTGAGGTCATTTAGTGATGTACAAAAGCTAACCCTTCTGAATCGCTGCACATGTTTACTTTACACTCCAAGTCATGAACACTTTGGTATTGTTCCTATTGAAGCCATGTACATGAAGCGACCTGTCATTGCTGTCAATAGTGGAGGTCCTTTGGAGACTGTTCAAGATGGTGTGACAGGGTTTTTGTGCAATCCCGATGCAGAGTCCTTCGCTCTTGCCATGCAAAAGTTTGTGAAGGATCCATCCCTTTCTTTAGTGCTGGGTGAGGCTGGAAAGGAAAATGTCATCAAGAAGTTCTCTTTTGATGTCTTTGCACAACATCTTCATAACATTGTATGTTGTTTGTTCCTGTTGGAGTTTGATGCCTATCCTCTTGACTAGGTTATATTTTTTGCTTCTCCACATTTAACATCAGTTATATACAGTCTTGTATTGTAGTTGTAACTTTGAGGTGCAAATGAACATTTATAGTTACCATTTAAATAAAATGTCTTTTGCAGTACTTTCTCTCAGAACTATTAAATTTTTGATTTTCAGAATTTTATGAAATGAGAAGGTGGAATTTTTCTTTAAAGCTTTTTGTGGAAAGCCCAAGTCTACAAAATTAATCTGTTGATCATTCTTCTCATTTGACCACAAAGTTACAGTCAGAATCTAAAGCACCCGCCCAGAAGACAGGCTCATATATACATTCAGATTGTTTTAGAACTATTTCTTGTAGAACCTCTCCTTACAGACATCTCTATTACAAACGGACAGTGTACTTACTCACAAAAACACTAAACTTCATTTTTCTTCCTGCAATGTACCTCTATGATAAAGACAGTTCTCTTCTGTAATGCAGACCTTGGCTGTTTCCTTAAGTGTCTATTAGTAGGGGGGTTTGACTTAGTTAACTGAGTATCACACATTTCGAAGGCTCAAAGCCCAGGGTGAGGTCCAAGAATATTTAGGTACGCTGAGTATTTGAAATATTTCATGTTACATGGTATACTGAAAGCTTTTTTCTCTGTCACTGTTGTCGTTATTTTTTAACAGGTCACAGATGGAGAACAGGCTGGAAGAGCATGGTCAGTAGCTGTAACATGTTTTCTAATGGCCATTGTATTCTCAGTGGCCTGCGCGTGGGTGCTTTATTTCTATCATTGACTGACAAGTGTCTTCTAAAGGACACTAGAAGCATTTTGCCTAGTACAGCTGTATCATAAATCAAATAAATTATTATTAGAGTTAGGTCCCAAGGCTGTATACTATTGGAATGCACTGGTTTGACATCTAGGAATGGATACAAGTAGAGTTAGAGCAGAATTATCATTAATTTTGATTAGCAGTGGGGAAAGGCATTAATTTCATGATTTACATTGAAAGATAAAAGTCAGTTAAATTACCTTTACAAATGCTCTTAGAAATGACTTTTGGGTAA
Organism: Porites lobata; assembly: GCA_942486035.1. Lineage (NCBI taxonomy): Eukaryota > Metazoa > Cnidaria > Anthozoa > Scleractinia > Poritidae > Porites > Porites lobata. Next base: position 5,014,777 of record CALNXK010000004.1, read on the forward strand.
AGTAACTTTATTTACAACATAATCTGTACAATGTATTGTCTATAGTTGACATATTTCCTTGAAAGTATATTACCAGTAAAATATGAATTCAATGTAATAACATTCATTCTAAAATGGGATAGAAAAGAATAATTACTAAAAATGCTAAATCTGTTGAAATTAAAACAGTATCATTTCAACTGTTTCAAAACAGTGAAGGATTTTCTTTTACTCTGAGTCTTTTATTTGGTAACTTAAACCACATTTCAGTGAGTTATGGATTTAAAGGATTATTACTGACTGGTATTATTTTGGGTCCTTAGCAGGATTCTTTCTATGAAGGGCAAATGTTCTCTTTATCTTCATTCTGAAAATTGCATTGCATCAATTTTGTATCTCTCTGTAACCTTGCATAATAACGTAGGACATCAGGGTGAGCTCGTACACACTTGCTGTCAAAGTCCAGAACTCTGAGTCCTTGCAAGCTTCTTGCTCGTGAAAGGGCAACATATGCTTGTCCATACTCGAATACTCTTGACAATGAGATTTCAACACAGTCCAATGTCATACCCTAAAACAGAGCAGTAAAAAAAGTCATCAAGCTAATCTAATTAGCAGCCACAATTCACTTGGACTGAGAAAACAGCCAACATTTGGCAAAGCTACCACTAGTTCTCCTGTGAAATGATGTAAGAGGAACAAGCGCAGAAGTTCCATACTGATGACATGTTGTTACCCAGATTGGGCAGTGCTTTTGATTGGTTGAAGCGTCAGTGTGAGTAATCAGAAGCATTACCCAGATCTGGGTAGTGACATTTCACCAGTATGAAATTTCTATAACTCTTGTTCTTCAGATGTTATTTTGCGGGGAAACAAGCGGTGACATTGTGAAATTTTGGCATATTTTCTCAGGCTTCAAAACTACTAACAGACTTAACAAACTTGATTTAGGGTTTTACCCCAAAATTCACTGATTTGTTTAGGACAAATGCGACATTTTCTCCACCTTACCTGGCTTTTATGTATGGACACTGCCCAGGCTAGTTTGAGTGGCAGCTGTCGTCTAGTGACTGTCCCCCCTCCAGCTGTTTTCACTACCCATTTCTCAGGTCCAATGACCTGCTCTGAACCAGACATGAACTTCACCACTGGGTATCCTAAAATGACATACAACACAACTTCAATAACAGACAAGTTGATTATAGAGCAGACTGAAAAATACCACCATGAAGAAGTTTTTTATTTTTCATACACCACATCCGTCACTTTTGTCCTCCCTGGCAGATAGTTTTATTCACTCTTTTGATAACAGAAAATCCCCTCACAACTGTCATTTCCCTCTGTTCTGAAGGTGACACAGAAGGTTGTGGAGAAAGGTTTTATTATTGCTTATTTCTATCCTCTACTCTTAACAGTGGCCAAAGGAAAAATTTACCAAAAAATTCAAATTTCTTTTTCTAAAAACCGTAGAAATAAATAGCTCTACAGTCAACTCTCTCTAAGATGGACACCTTTAGGACCGGCTCTAAGTGTCCGTCTTAGAGAGGTGTCCGTCTTATAGAGAGTCAAATGAAAGGAGTAAAGAAAGGCAGGGACCAACTCTGAGTGTCTGTTTTACAGAGGTGTCCGTTAAGAGAGAGTCAACTGTATGTGAAAGTTCTGCTGTTTTATCTGATAATAGTACGATAGCATGATATTAACTTTTGTCAATGCAGGATACTTAACAGTTTGAATGAAAAGCATTTCACCATACTTGGAATAAAAAGATTAATGGGCTTACATCAGTTTATTATTATGATTATTTTCCTTACTCTTTTTACTTGGATATAATTATCTATCATGGATGCATGTTTAGTCGTTAGGAATTGCATCGTAAGCAAAATAGCATACCAGCAGATCCTGAATCAAAGCGTTTGATTATCCCACGGGCACCATTAACAAGTCCTTTGGATACATTCAAGTTTTTGGCCAACATGACCTAATTTTATAGAGAGAGTTAAAACTGTGTTAATTTACTTTAATTATTATAAATTGTGATTTGGTTTTTAATTGGAAGCTCCATTCTTTTTAGAGCATGCAATCAACAAATTGTGGTCAAAGAGTGTAAAGCTAAATTTGCTTAAAGCCTACATCTCTGAATTCAAATTTCGCACTAACCCGGGGCTATCTTACCCCAGCCTATAACCAAGTTCTAATTCTTAGAGGAAATTATGCATATAATAATAATGTTCTGTATAATTTTACATAAGATTTTTGTTCCATCCCCAGCAGAATGTTGCTGGACATACACATCAATACACATTGTTGTATGATCTTACCTGTGCACCCTCTTTCAACTCCAGTGTCTGTCCAACAGGGACTTGACTGTCCAGCATGGTGCACATTGAGCTGTCACTGTCCATGGCTTGAAACACTCTCTTCTCACCAGGTAATCTTGACAAGTGGATCTCATTAATCTGATTGACATTCTCCTTGTGAGTGCAAAGCTTTGTAGCTAATATTCCTTCCTGTTCTATCACTTGGTTCTTTGTGTTGTTTAACTTTTGGACAAGTGCATCAGGGCAACTGAAGAATAAATCATAACTATAATGTTATTAAACGTCAGAGGCCAAGACAGCACAAGACTAAAAAAAAAACTGCAGCCCTCAATAATATGACCATTAATATCACTATTTTGTCAGAACGAGACAATTACCTTCCAACCCGGACGTTCTGTAGAATGGAGATAAACAGAGGATCTTTCTGTCTGTAAACCTTCTTTAGCTCAATGGTTGTATGAACACAGTCATTCCAGCAGTCTGCCTTTTAGGTGAAAAAAATATCTTTTTTCAAAGTCATGAAGAACACAATCCGCAGGTACACAATATAGTAATGTATTATTAGATTACTAAAACAAAAAGAAGTAGCTAACTGTACACAAGTTACTAAATATAAAGACTTGTGGAAGAGTTCAGCATAAGATAATGAAAAAAAAAAGCAGACTTCCACCTTCTACAAGCATGTGGCCAATGCTTTTGCTCACCGCCAGTGATTCAAATGCCAGTGCTTCAATTCCAAGCACAGTTATGCATGTAGGACTGTTCTCCTCCTTTTTCTTACCTGGAAACAAAACTTTTTCTTTTCTGCTTGTTTTACCACAGGGGGTAGCTGCAAAAAATCCCCAGACAAAATCAACTGAATTCCACCAAAAGGAATCTCCTTTTTCCTGACAGCTCGGGCTACAGCCTCAAGCTTGTCAAAGAAGTTAGAATCTACCATAGAGATTTCATCAATGATCAAGTGTTTACAGCGTCTCCATTGCTGGGCCCGCCCTGGGCGTAGTGCCAGTTCTATACATTGTGTAAGAGGTGCACTGCCACTTCCAATACCTGAGCAGGATAAGAAAATATAGTTATTTTACCCAGAAATAACGATTTAGAAATCCACATTAATGCAGATATTTTTGGAACCACATATGATATAGTTTTTTTTCTACATTAATCGACCTTTCATCGACACAAAATCAGTGAATCCACTCACCAAAACCACATCTTTTAAAACTGCTCTCCAGAATGGTTTCAAACATCCTATCCATACCAATGTGGGTAATAAAACATAGGCATCTTCAAAATTACCGGATTTGTGAGGACAGGGTCTTAGAGAGTTCATTGTATCCTAAAGTAATTTGAATAATACAGTCGACTCTCTAAACGGACACCTCTATGATGGACACCTCTGTAAAATGGACACCCAGAGTTGGTCCATGACTTTCTTTACTCCCTTTATTTGACTCTCTATGAAACGGACATCTCTCGAAGATGGACACTAAGTGATGCTCGCAAAGGTGTCCATCTTAGAGAGAGTTGACTGTAAATTGAATCCAGATTAATACAGGTCTATTGATATAAAGCATTTCCAGACATGGAAGTTGACCGACACAGTGGCACAAGCCTTAATTTTTTTAATCTGATTAGACAAGTGTTTTCAACATGCACAATTCTTACAGATTGCACGTGCAGTATTACAAACGTGAGGTTTAATAGCGAGGAGAATGTAAACATACCTGCAAAAGCGTGCAATGTTGTTCCACCGATGTGACATGCCGCAGCTCCAGTACTTGCTGTTACAAACGTACTTTGTGGTGGTAGCATAGTTATCAAACGCTTTAAGAGGTAAGATTTCCCGGTTCCTGCGCTTCCAGTAAAAAACACGCTCCTTCCTGATTTGACAGCATTAAGTACTGCCATTTGTTCTGCTGTAAAGTTCGTTTGAAAGGAACTCAGACAATTGAGGCGTCTCCTCGGAGCTCCATTGTTAATACCATCTACATCACCCGCCAAGTATTCTTTCCCTGTCTTGATTCGTTTCGGAGTTCTTCCATTATTTTCGTCCAGAGGTCGTTTCTTGCAGCCCGTGGGACTAGTAAAATCCTTGTCTGTTAAAGGGCTTACGTTTTCAAATGAACGAGGTTTTTCGCTGAGGAGCCTTCGCCTGTTGCTAGCTAGTCCAGTTTGCTTGCTTTGAGCAAGTTTTAAAGATAAGCACTTTAGAAAAGCCCCCAGCTGATTTGGAGGGCAGTTGGAGATCATTAATTGTAGTTTTTGCTTTAAAAGCTTGATCGTTGCCTTCCCTTCCTGTAAAAAGCGTTTGTGAATGCTTATTTCTTTCAAGAGGAAGGTTTTACCAAGCGGTGATTTGGTGCTTACAATTCGCAGCGCGATGTCGCGAAATTCATCCCTGCCAATTACGACTGTTATGTTTTTGTACGTTCGTCGTTTTGTGACTATTCCATTTGCATTTAGGCTTTCTACTGTCAAACAGCATTCTAGTTCACTAGCTTCCATAATTAATGTAAACGCCGGCTGCCAATATGGATCGACTGATGATCGAACATCAAAAGAACTTTAAATTTTGTCTCTTGAATTAGCTGTCCAATCACAGCATCCCGTCCCACAGTCGTTCCCAGGACCACCGCAAAGAGAGTGTCCATCACTATCCATCACTATCCATCACTACATATCACTGTCCATCACCACCCATCACTATCCATCACTATACATCACTGTCCATCACTACACATCACTATCCATCACTACCCATCACTACCCATCACTACACATCACTACACATCACTACCCATCACTATCCATCACTACACATCACTATCCATCACTGAACATCACTATCCATCACTACAGATCACCGTCCATCACTACCCATCACTACACATCACTATCCATCACTATCCATCACTATCCATCACTATCCATCACTCCACATCACTGTCCATCACTATCCATCACTACATCACTGTCCATCACTACCCATCACTATCCATCACAAAACATCACTGTCCATCAATACACATCATTATCCAGCACTACACATCATTATCCATCACTATCCATCACTGTCCATCACTACACATCATCACTACACATCACTATCCATCATCACACATCACTGTCCTTCACTACCAATCACTATCCATCACTACACGTCACTTTCCATCACTATCCATCACTATACATCACTGTCCATCACTATACATCACTGTCCATTACTATCCATGATTATTCATCACTAATCATCACTATTCATCACTATTCATCACTAATCATCACTATTCATCACTATTCATCACTAATCATCACTAATCATCACTATCCAATCACTACACATCACTATCCATCACTACACATCACTATCCATCACTACACATCACTGTCCATCACCACCCATCACTAGACATCACTATCCATCACTATCCATCACTACACATCACTATCCATCACTATACATCACTTGTCCATTACTACAAGTCATTATCCATCACTACATCACTATCCATCATTATACATCACCATCCATTACTACAACATCATTATCCATCACTACATCACTGTCCATCACTCACATTACTATCCATCACTACACATCACTACACATCACTATCCATCACTATCCATCACTACTCATCACTGTCCATCACTTCCCATCACTACACATCACTACACATCACTGTCCATCACTACCCATCACTATCCATCACTACCCATCACTGTCCATCACTACACATCACTACCCATCACTATCCATCACTACACATCACTACACATCACTACCTATCACTATCCATCACTACACATCACTGTCCATCACTACCCATCACTATCCCTCACTACACATCACTACACATCGTCCATATCTACTCATCACTATCCATCACTACACATCACTGTCCATCACTACCCATCACTATCCACCATTACACATCACTACACATCACTACACATCACTATCCATCATCCATCCATCATCCATCACTACCCTGCACTGTCCGTCACTACACATCACTACATCACTACCCATCACTATCCATCACTACACATCACTGTCCATCAATACCCATCACTATGAAATCACTACACATCACTGTCCATCACTATCCATCACTATCCATCAGTATACATCACTGTCCATCACTACACATCACTGTCTATCACTATCCATATCTATCCACCACTACACATCACTAAACATCACTGTCCATCACTGCCACATCACTATTCTTTTCATTGCTTGAGGAAGGCTAAAAATTGGTAGATGACCGTTCCTTTCAGGTACATTGAAAACTAGTTTATTGTTTAAATAAATCACTAGAGCAGCGGGTTAAGAACATGCTTTGATGCCGCACAAACTCTTATGAGGAGTAAACTAATCAACCGAGAACCTACCCAAACCTGTTATAGTTTTTCTTCGTCTTGCCAGTTTCTGAAGTACAAGTTGAAGGCGCTGCTATAAAGGAAAGCCATGTGAATGCAAACGATTAACGGTTTTGATTGCTCAAAGGCATTTACGCTTTCTTTGATTGGTTATCCTTTCACCTGTGATAAAAAGCTGTACGCCATTGTTATTGACTGTATAAGATCTTCTCTGCCTAATTTCACGTTATGGAGGACGTTGATAAGCTACGACGAAATTTCTTTCTCTTTCTACACTTGAGTGCGGTCCCCAAGAAATCAACTCTAGGGAAATTAACCTACAGTAGACATTTTCAGCGAGTTGCAATAACAGCGACAAAGTCTGAAAAAGTGCTAATTCATTTTAAAAGTGACCTTTTCGTTGCCGTCGCCATCTTCACGGTGTAGTCTTGCAAGGACGGTAAAGGAATGTATATAAATGAGTGACGTACGTGCAAAGTTGATGTCTTGCTTAATAAAATTAAACCCGTATTGCTTCCTCGTTGCTGTCGCCGTCGTCGTTGCTGGGAGCTTTAGCAACGATGACGGCGACGGCAACCAGGACGTCAAAAATAGCAATAGGTTTATTACGCAAAACAACAACTTTGCACGTGCATCACGCTTTTTGTACATTTCTTTACCGGTCTTGCAATGACGACGACGAAAAATGCCTAATGCAAGTTTTATGGAGGACGTAACAAGCGACGACGAATCTCTTTTTCTCTCTCTACACTTAGTGCGGTCCTCAAGAAATCAACTCCAGGGAAATTCGCCTACACTTGCCATTTTCAGCAAATTAGAATAAACGCGACAAAGATTGAAAAAACGGGAATTCATTTTAAAACTGACGTTTTCGCTGCCGTTGCCGTCGTCGATGCTAAAGCTTCCTGTGCGGCGCGAACCGAACCTGGCATACCCCTAATAACCCAATATTACAATGAAAAGTAATCAATAAAACTTCTTATTTCAAAGTATGAGGCACATAAGTACATGATTTTTGTTGTTCCTATTTTTGTTTATTTTTTTCCCTCATGTAGAGGACTAAATCCTTCAACCATAGGGAAAGCCAAAACGGTATCATCTGTCAAGTTATGTAATGCAGTTACAGCATGTTGAAACTGCCAGCGACCTCAGTCCTGTAATATTATTACAGCTTAAAACTATAGTCGTCATTTTTTAAGCAAAAAGAGCATGTTTATTTGGAAGCACTTTTTAACATTTTTCTTCTTTTTTCGTAAACACTTTTGTCTTTATTGTTTAGTGACTAGTTACAGAAACATTGCTTAATATTAAAGCAAAAATATAAAAGGGCACTTTAAAGGAAAAGTGGCATGGTCACTCTGGATAACAGGAGTGAGTGAGATTCCCTGGGACTGCCCATAATGCACCTTATTTGCACCCCCCCCTTTTTCAAAAAAAAAAAATTGCAGAAGCATTGTTTTCGGGGTGGGGGGCAAATAAGGTGCATTGTGGGACATGTGGAAGTGGCGTACTCGTATCCACCAATAGAAAAATACAAAAAACAAAAAAAACTAACACTAAAACAGTGAAACCCAAAATCGCTTTGCAATAACGATAATAAGTGGGTCTTTTTACCTTAGTCTCGCTCGAGTTAAAGGGTTGAATGAGAGGCCCTGGGAACAAAATCTTAGGTGACTGGTGATTGGAAAGGGGATTGGCTCTCAGGGCGCATGCACGTTTTTCTGCGACGCACGTCAACTGTAGGTGAGAACTATCCCCTATTAATATGACTTGACGCTACCAAATGTTTATTGCTAGATTTCGTTAATTCTTATAGAGACAATTTGCTCGGAAGTGGGGGCAAATCCACTGCCAAAGAATGCAAAAAGTACACTTCCGGTTGACCTGCGTCGCTCAAAAACGTCGTTGCTTAAGTCCCCTATTTTTCTCTCTTGACAAAATCTAATAAATCAAACATGATACAAAATTTCAAAATATTTTATTCCGAGCGGAAAAAAAGTCCGTTTAGCAAGCTTTCTACACTACCTACATCAGGTACTAACTTGTAAGCTGTGGGTTTTGGTCTCTTGGACCAAGTGAACAGAACCAAACAAATCTCACATAAATAGGACGCATACCGCCTTTGTATTCAGGCTTACTTGCTGTTAGGCAGTTACTGTAAGATTATACAATAAATGCTCTAGTCCGTGAATTAATATTATTCAACTAGAAATATTGAGCAGTAATTTCATGAAAAGCTGCTCTCCTACTTTTTGTAGCATGACAAATCAGCCATTTGTTTCTTTTCTACAGTACTTTCTAGGCTACGAGTAGCTCCATAAATTATTGGTGATCAGGGTATGAAAAGAGTTTGAGGAAAATCGCAGCATAAGCAATCTCAAGTAATTTATATTATCTAAAGGCAATATTCGAGGTTCAATTCATTCAAAGACAACATTTCGTCTCTAAACGATTCTAAACGTCTCCTAAGATTATATGTAGACTACTGACAATGCGTTTTGAAGATCAGTGCTGGGTAAATGAGCAGCCAACATGCCAATTCTCTAAAACGATAGAAATTTTGTATGATAATCAAACATTTACGGCTGAAAGACACTGGTGACCCTACCCTGAATGAGCTGGTTCTTTATTTATTTTCCCAGATTCAGGCGGGCTGTTGTGACTATGGCCGCCGTTCTTGCTGAAAAGATTGTGTCACAACTGTCAATCTCGTTCCCAGAGGCCGCGATCCTTTTGTACAACGACGGGGATCACTATTATTGCCCCATCCGCTGTATAAAAGTAGCGGGGGCTCTGGGGACGAGATTGCACAGCTATCTACTGCCCAACACCCGATCGCCGATCCTGATATAATACAAAAATAGTCAATCTCAAGGTTCGGAAAACGAATTTCTAACAAATTCACTTTAGGTGCTCTAAAAATATATACTATCTACAATTATCAAGCATTTTAAACATGCTTCTTACAAGGCGAAAATTACAGTATTCGCAATCTACGAGAATCGTTTGTCCTTTATACAAATATTGCCTACAATTGCTATACGCATGTTTGTTTCTTTTGAAACAAAGTATCCTGTATCCTTGATGTGTACAAGTCCTTAATTTCCTCGGCGATGAAAAGGAACAATTGACTCCTGTTCCAAATTGACTTTTTCATCTTCAATATTTCGGTGACGTCAGATGTCTGGGGCTGAACTGTAAAATCTCCATAACTGTAGTTTCCCCATAATTAAACGTCTTCATCAGGGAGTGCAAAAATAGATCACACAAATAATATACCGATTTCATCTTCTGCACAAGGTACGTCTTTCCTGAAACCTATACCATCGTAGAGTTAGCTCTTCATACAGAGCATCCTAAGAACGTTCGATTCTTTTTATCTAATAAAAAAACAGCACGCTCTCGCCACCTTCGGTTTGAAAGTGGAATTATAAATACATCGCCGTGACGTCATATCACTCAGCAACCAGTTGCTTGTGAAGTTTGAGTTCAGTTCGTAGAAATGAACTTGAATTGAACTTGAACATTCCATACATTAATAGTAAAGTGGAAGTTGCTTGAACTTTTTTTCTATCACCTAAAGTTTGCGTAATCGCTGTAAGAATCCACAAACAGGCGAGTTATTTCGTAACAGAACTTGTACTGTACCTGTTGAAAAAAACAAGGGATGAGAAAAAAAATCTTCTTGCCACTTCACAACACTTACTTGACAGAAGAGGCTGAGCATATGATGCTTAGCGTAAAAAAAGATATGAGTCAAACGTTGGACTTTTCAATGAATGGTTTAAGGTAATCTGTTTCAAGGTGCGGCGTGAAACACACTGGAAGCAACTAATAAACTGAACAAGAAAACGCAAATTCTCCTCACCGCTGTTTGGACCATAAGGGGTCTTTGAGTACGCAGGCGCCGTACATTCTGAAACATATCTATTGTTCCATCTAACTTGACTCGCTCCAGGGCGATGTTCACTGCACAAAACGTCCCTGTACGGCCGCTTCCATCACTAGGAGAATTCAAAGAAAGATAGACATTAAAAGCCGAGACCCACTAAAGTATGTCGGTGTTACTCAGGTCAAAGGACTGGATGACGTTTTGGTACAGACGTAAGACTTATGTGGTTTCGCTCGTCAGTGTAAAAGTGAAAAGTAAAACGGGTAGCTTCATACCAGTAAGACATTGTCACAAGGCAGCTTTATCTTTCATGAATACGCGAAAAAGACTTTCTTTGCCTAAAAACATCGTTTCAATAGATAGTCCACATATATAACATCAAGTCTGTTTTTTCCCCAAAATTATGAAAATTGCGTACAAAATTTCGCGCCCGTTTTGCAAGCTCGCTTTAGAGCAAACGATAACGTCACACCTGCAATGGACGACTATTGGTCCGTTGCCTGTCTGTTGTTGCACGCGCGTGATGCATTTCATCATATCCAGAAGGCCAACTCCGTTGAGGGGAACGGAACGCTCCGCCCAGTCAGTGAAGTGGAAATGGTAAATACTGCGAATTTCACCACTCTGTTAAATAAAAAGATTTGTTATTTAAATAAAATGTTGTACTTCCGGCTGTAAGAACTGAGTTTAGAAGAAAGGCCATGGCGAACCAAGGAGCAAACTCTTAGAATGAGCTCTCGAATGCTGCAAAGCGGTGCAAATGGTTTCCTCTGTTCAAAGGGACGCTAACGACAACCGGATTTGTTATTTTCTTGTATATAACAGCATGTATGATTTCATTTTGCTACTAACTACACTGACATTTTATTTAGTATTCTTATACATGTAATTTAAGTATTTATGAGGACTCCTGTTTATATGATGTCTGCTGAACAAGGGACAAATCTTACATAAAGGCTGGTGAATACGTCACAAAAACTACTCAAATTTTTTACAGATCTAAAGCAAAGCTAATACTCGAAACGCCAGCTAAGTCGACAACAACAAAATGTTCGAGAACAATATACCTACGAACCTACGATTGGCCTACCTTTGTGTTAGTTATCTTGAGGTTTCGCCTACAGAAACCGTTTCTCTGGTCTACGGACTCGACTTCAATCATCAGCAAACCAAAAACAATGAATTCTTCTTTGTGGGGCAAATAATACGCACATTGCCCCTGTAAGGAAACAAAATTTTTCACAATTACTTTCTATTCCCCTAAGAACGTGACGCTTTCAAATGTTCATCCAGACTTCATGTTCACCACCAGAATTAGCTATCCTTATTTTGGGGGGGGCGTGAGTGGAGGAAGGGAGGGCGGGGCGTTCTTAAACAACAAAACCAAGTATCACTGCTTCAGGTTTAGCGTCAACAGACGTGTTCTTTTCTTCTAAGGGAAGGAAAAGAGAGAGGCGAGGAATTTATCAGTAAACCGGGTTCTTAAGATTCGCACAATTGATAACATCGAACAATCCTAAATTGAATGTGACGTACCAGATGCAATCATCGTCAAAAGTGTTGGGCAGGCTCTTACTTTTTACCTCTTTTTACTTTTTTTCCCGCCCCATGTCCCAATGTTAAATAAAATTAAACTTTTTGTGCGCGCACTTGTTTTGTTATCCCAACATTGGGGGGGTATTTAGCAAAAGGGGAAACTAGCCATTTTGAACATTAAAATCAACTGCTAACCTTCCGAACTAATTTTGCAGTCTAGATCTTTGTTTCAAAGACTTTTAATTCAAACGTAGACACAAAAATCTAATACTGCAATATTAATGTTCACCACCCTAACTAGTCACGTTATTAGTTTTCACACCTGTTCAATTTCATTCATGGTGCACAGCATCACCACGGAGTAGGCCTCATACTCCCAAATCATCCTCCAGAAATCCACGACCGTGTTATCTAGCGGGGCCTGGGTAGCGATGAATGCTTCGCGCTGCTGAAAGCTCTGCAATGAGTAAAGCAAAAACTATACTTTTCCTCGGCAAATTGTAGTAGCGATAGGCACCTAGACTAACCTGCGATCAGGCGGTTTTTTTTCGTCTCCAAAACAAAAGGGAAGAAGGACCGCCTGATCGCAGGTTACACTTAAACAAACCACAACGACAGAACCAAGTAAACATCTTAAAGTGATGAGATTTGAAGGTAAGTTGTGAATTTCTCAGTTGTTAGGTCTCAACATTGTTAGCAAGTCAAACTATTTTCAGTTGCTCTTAGAAATGAGTGTTTTGTTGAAAGAGCAGCAGGCACCAACCAGATTATCATGGAGAGCCTTGGGTGCTGTATCAACAAATGAGTAACAGTGGGAGAAGAGATTGCCATGGATAGAAAGTTTGAGTTTATTCAAGTATTATAGAGGAAACTAACTGAAAGTAGCGAAACAATCAGAGTGGGTAAATATAATGGCGGCAATATTAAATATGGCTGCTTACGTCAACAAAGCTAGCGTTGATGTAATCAGATCCAACCAATCCTGTGTAAGGCCACAAAGTCACTCTTGATCTGTCAACTAAACAGACAAAAAAATAACAATAATTTGTTGCTTAACAATCGGTAAGCGACGGAATAAAAAAACCATATTAATTTTTCTGTGGAATCGTCAGTGTTCAAACATGGCCATCCGTGTGAGATAAGCGCTGAACAGCACTGAAAGGAACAGAAACTGACACTTCCACAGCACGTGCTGCAGTTTGTAATTTACAGTCCTGTTGAAGACTACACTCAGATATAAAATCGACCATCACTGAAAACTGAATAGGATACTGCTCCGCTAAATAAACGATTAAAATGACCAACGCCCTTTACTACTGAGACTTTGAAATAACAGGTCTTTGGCTCCGACAACCGAAGTAGTATCAGAACCTTACGATGAAAAGACGAAATTACTTCAAAGGTCTCTCCGATGTCATTGGTGCGTTTTACACCGCACATACATGCCAACGGTTAGTCCGTTACCCAGTCGTTCTTTTGAGGATCAGTTTTCATCCTCGATCGTAGCTTGCAGACGCGGGGGCACGAGGCAGACAAGAAGCGTGAGACATGCGCGACAGGGGAGGCCGAAAAACGCGAAAAATTAGCGCCTTTTCTGCAGGATACCTTGCTCCGGCGCTGGAGATAGAGCAGGTTCTAATGAGGGTCATGTCTTCCTAGTGCCTTCTAACCTACTGGCTAGAAACAGTGACTTGGAGACAAACAATAAGAGACAGACAGACGCAAGAATCAAACACTTACATGGCAGGATTGCGTATCTGTTTTTCGATTTGTTTTCCGGCTGTGATGCGCTGATAAAAGAGTCGTAATCAGAGTCGCCCAGACAAAGATTCTATGAAGCAAGATTGACACACCATTGTTAGATGTAGGAAACTTTTAAGTAAATTCAGTCATTTCTAAAAACAACTTAACACTGTCATAAGCAAACCAAAGAGTATGGTCTTCTACCCGCAGAATGGGATTCCTGTGCGACAACTAACTTTAAGTATGGTCTGATGTATCGAGAAGTAACGCTGATAAAATACATGAATATAAGACTAACAATCAGGAAACGCTTTTCCCTTTTACCACTTTATTCTCGAGTAAAAGCGTATGAAAAGTCCAGCCACAAACCCATAACCTTTGCAAGTAACCGCGTACATTCAAACCGTGAATGTTCACCTCGCAAGCATGCCACCGCGTTCACACTGCTTCACGTACCTTAAACTCGGTGACCAGAAGTGAGTCTCCACTGTCGGGATCAACAGTATTTAACACGCGTAACTTCTCTGGTAGTTCACGAACGGCAAATTCGGTGTTACCGCATGTCACGAACTCCATCAGAGCGTCATGGATAAATATGTACTGTGCCTGTTTAAAAAAATGTCACGCTTGGTCACGCTAACATGTCACGATAACTGTCACCAAAAAAAAGAAAGTCCCACATTACCTCTGTTTGCACCATAGCACTTCTCTGTTGACGGATGTGAGCGACAAATCCATAAATGTCTACCACCCCCTCTGCATCTATTTGGTCCATCATGGCGTCCAAGACAATGAACGTGCCGGTGCGGCCCACGCCAGCACTGGTGAAAAAGGAGAAACATTTACTGTTAAAATACAGCTTCAAAAAAATAGTACTACGGAAAGTAAGGAGACAATTATCTAGAAAAAAAAAAAATCTATGTAGAAAATAACAAACAGCCGTTGGGAAGTTGATCTTCTAACCTCTATGGCAGTAGGTCCAGTCCAATCATTTGAAACCTTTGAGGCAACAATTAGTTTGTTTAACCCTTTTGGTTTGAAAGCTAATGAGTTCATCGCGCACCATCAAAAAGAATCGAAAAGATATGTTATGTAAGATTACCTGCAATGGATCAAAATGGGGCCTGAATCCTCTGGTATGGAAGAGCGGACCTTCCTTAGAAAAGCTAGCAGGGAGGTAGCGTGTGTAGGAACCCCCTGATCCGGCCAAGCTGTGAAGTGATACTGAGTTACTTCACGAGCGCGATACTCCGCCGTGTCTGATGTCTAAAGAAAGAGGAAATGAGCTGCTTAGAGAAGGTGATACGTTTGGTAGTCATGCAACACAAATCACCCAACGCAAAAAACACAACGTCAATCAACTTGCACCACACACACAATCTTATAATATGGTAATCACGTAAGATAAGTTATACAACAGTTCATCATGGGACGTGTGACGTGAAATGAATCACTGACCAAATAAACATCCGGGGAAGTTTATAAAAGAGAAGCTGTTTCAAAATGACGTGTGAAAAATCACCTAAATCATAACGAAAGTGTTTTGAAAAAAATCCTCTAAAAAAATATTGGTTTTGTTCGTTTGACAACAAATGTATCAACAAGTAACAAGTAACTAAATAACTGAATACGTTTAAATCTCTTACCATCTGCACAGAGAACTTTCTGACAACGTAATCTGCCAATTCTTCCACGCCACCGGGTGATACCAACACTGGGCCGTACATTTCTGGGGAGGAACTCGGCCAGTACTTCAAACATTTAATCTACACAAGCAAAGAAGCCTTAATCATGCATTTTAATTCTCGTGACGTCCTAGTAGTACTAGATATAAAAGAATTACCATATAGCCAAAATAGTTTCTCTTATTTCATTCCTTACTTCCACCTATCTTCAATGTTTAAAAAAGTAGTCATTAATAAACACTGAAACGCGTTCCCCGCATTGAAGTGATATTGGTCAATAAAGGGCCAACATACCCGTCCTCCTTCGACGATGTTTGTAACCATGACAACGACACAAACACCTTGATCCCAGACCGTGCGCCAAAAGTCTCCAAATGTGTTTTCCACAGGACCTGAAACAAAAATCAGAACAAAATGAAGTCATTACACTTTACAACTCTAGAGGTGAAAAAAAGATAGTCGTACTTTCCCGTTTATCTCTGGAAAAAATTAATAAAGGGAAAATAAAGTTAAATAATAAAAACACAACTTCTTTACCTTGCGTGGCAATGAACTTGCAATGGTGATTGTAGCCCTGTCAAAAATATCAAACTACATTCAAAATAAGGCTTCACCTCCTATTATTAAAATTAAGGCAGCGGTATTACCACAGCGTACAAAAATAATCATTGATTATGCACGTCTTATTTATGACGGCGCACTTACATCAATAAAGTTTGCGTTGATATAATCACTCCCTGGGCAGCCATCTAATTCAGCTAAAGTCACCCGGGTATGGTCATCTGTAGAGACGTGAAATCAACAGACAGTCTTAAAAATGACGCCGTTACGTCGGGTTAAAAAAAACGCTGGCAAAATAAATACACATGCAATTCTAAAAGAACAACCAAGATCTTTTATCGTACAAATGAAACAACTTTACTTACATGGAATGATATTCTTGTATCTGTTTTTGGGTTTGTTCTCTGGTTTCTGACTGTTTTCCCATGTAAAATGTCCAGGAACCCTGATGGACTAAAATGTGAAAAGACAAGTGACCCCATGAGACAACGGAAGTAAGCATTTTTAAAGCTACATCAGAGTCGGACTGTTTTGAAAGAAGGTTTTTAAGGAGAAGGAGATCTGAGCTAAGCATCTCACATGCAGCACACGTGCAGTTCATGCACGAGCATGTTCATATGCACGTGCATGAACGGCACCAACACACCTACAAACAACACGTGATAACTGTCCTGTCAAACATATGCCGTTCAATTCCATGCAGAATTTCTGAATCCAGTGATTTAAAACGTTAATAGCTTTTCTACTGGAAAAATCTGTTAAGTACATGACCAAACTGAGTCTGCTACACGTTGAACGACGATTCATCCGACTGAGATATTAGTTAGTTGGTTGTTGGACCGTTTTCATGTATGAAGATTCCAAACTTTACTCACCACAAACTCCTCTTTAAAAGACTTGTTGTTATCTGCGTGGTTTATTTCACAATATTCCCGAAGCTTCTCTGTGGGAATTGGTTTACTGGTTACAAACTTGCCTGGACCAACCACATCTAAAAAGGAAGAATCAGTCATGAAGGTAAGTCTTTGCACTTCCCTCTTAAAAATGCA
Source organism: Porites lobata (assembly GCA_942486035.1). Taxonomy (NCBI): domain Eukaryota; kingdom Metazoa; phylum Cnidaria; class Anthozoa; order Scleractinia; family Poritidae; genus Porites; species Porites lobata. The sequence continues at coordinate 5,031,926 of CALNXK010000004.1, forward strand.
TGAAGCCCACAAGGGATTTTACTTTACTACGTAATCTACCCAGAGTTAATCACAGGCATCCCAAGGTAAAAAAAAAAAACATCACACATTTACGAATACATACAGGGACCTGAATCAGCACGATAGAAATACAACAAAATTAAGAATTGTGAAAGGTTTGAATCCAGGAGTTGTTGACAGTGACTGGCGTTTCGACAACCTGTGCGGTAGTCATCTTCAGAGTCAATGTGAGTTGTATCATGTCAGTTGATGGTATTAAACTCTGGTTATTTGGTCAATTAAGTCGCGATATTATTGGTCAGCTGTTAAGTCGTGATGTTATAACATCGCGACTTAATTGACCAGTCGGGTCAATAACCAGAGTTTAGCATGCTCAACATACTTATAAAAGTAAGAATTACAGCGTAGAGTCTAGCCACCCTTCCCCTGGAAGTTTCTAAAAATTTGACAGGTCCAATTTTATCGGAATTAAACTGTAAGGTTTAGATCACTAAATCCGTCAAATACACATTTGTTGTGCTTAAATTTTATCCTTGGTTCAAATTCTATTTTCCTTTTCACTTTGAGGGAGGGGTGAAGGTGATGTGTGACAATCGTGTTGAAACCTACAGAAAATTAAAATTTGAGCCACAGACAAAACTATACCACAGCACTGTGTCATTTTAGAGCATAATGTAACCTGAAATCAGACTCTATTTTTTATGGAAGCTGCTAAAATTGGGCCCGATCTCAGGTTAAGCATAACGTGGTACTCGGTACTGGGAAAAAAAGCATCAAGGAATTTCATTACATCAACACTCTGACGTCACGGCAAAACATCGTCATCTTGCTCAGATGCCGCCATTTTCGCTTCCATGATATCAGGTAAGAACATTAACATTTTCGAGTAACGAGTTGTTATGGTATGACATATTAAGAAAATTTGAGAATTAATCAAGAAGTTTTACTCCATTACAGCATTCACGTTCGAAGTTTTAATTTAAACTTATACGCTAAAAAAGTTGGAATTAACCTTAGTTGGGAGCACATTATCGAGAAATTCAGCTGTTTTCAAGGGTGTTGACTTTTTTTGTTACGGAAAATCTTAGGACTTACCTAGGTTTATTAAGAATTAGCTGTTTACAAGAGTTTTGTTTAACCGATACTTTTGTCATTTCCCACAAACTACGACCTGGCTAATGTCAGCTTACTCATTAACTGTCCATTACTATAAGTCGTTTGCCATGCAATCACCTGCAGAGCTCATTGTAATGGGTTTCCCGTCTTCATAAGTTCTTGGCAGTTTATACTCCAAAGCACAGCGTGTTTGTTGACAATATCGTGCTAAAAGGTTTATTTAAATCTTAAACGTTAGATCTGGGAAGTTATTAATATTTATTTCCTAGCGGTGCCAACTTAAAAGATGTGCGCTTAAAAATATCGCACATATAAACAAACACTTGATTCATGGTGCTGTTGTGAAGTAATTTGCCTTGTATTTGAAAACTTTTGACCAAGGGCTATCGCTCAACACGTCAGCTTTTGGAAATTTCATTTACAGAAAGCGATTCACCTTAGAAAATCTCGTATAATAAAACTCATTCTATATTTAACAAAACAAATTGCAGCAACTCGTGGAAGCCAGCTGAAGCACTCCAAATGAAGACACCCTGGTCAGCATTCACGAAAGTTTTCAAACACAAGTCAAATTGTTTTTATTTTTTTAACACTTATTAAAATTTTGACCAATGGAGGTGAAAAACTGCAAGTTTATTTCGATTTAATCATTAATTCAGGCATCTCACCCCACGTTTCATATCATATAAATCTCAGGTTTATTTTTTATTCACAACCATAAATTACTTCTGGAAATACTCACAAAGAATATTATTCATATTTACAGCTTCAAGGTTAATGGACGTTGAGTATTTGAGTTAAATACAAAATAACAACTTAATGTTAGATTCCTTACAAAACTAGAAAAAAATTTCATTTTTCTGCAAAGCGAAAACCTAAAAAAGTAGACTTCTAGATCAAGAAAAATAACTTTAATTGCATATTGAAAACAACGACCAAAAAATAAATAAACAAGCGCAAAAAAAAAAAATAAATAAACCGAAGGAAACTTAAACCCTACAGGAGTTGAGGAAACAAGACAAATAAAAAATTGTAAAAAACATCAAGAATAGTTTGTGATGAAGCAAACAAGAAAAAATGAATGACAATAAAATAATTTTAAAGGAAAACGATAATTCAAAATTAGTCAGTGTTTTCCCGTACAGATTGAGTGGCAAACCCAAGCCAAAATTTTAAAGTTTGTTCAGAGTTTATGTAAATATATGTAAATACAATGATAGAACTGAACATTTTTGTTACTTCAAAACCAAAAAAATACCAAATATCTCAACAACTTGAAAATTACAATTTCCAAGCCACCAATTAATAGTTATCAAAAAAGTAGAAAACAAAACAGTAATTTTGAAAAGACATAAATAAGGTAAATAAACACCATATTGATCCATAAAAATAGTAATAATGGGAATGAAAATCAACTAAAAAATGTTATGTAACAATACAATTTTAAAACTTTGTACTTAAAATATTATTGATCAGTCTTTTATCGTCTATTCGACATTAATATGGTGCTCTTTAACTACTACACCAAAAATTGTCTAGAATGATTTTATTATAATTTAATTTGTTATCACTGCAAATATTTTTTGCAGTTTGTTTCCATAGAAAATGTGATTTGCAACAGTTGGCAAGAAGCTCAAGATAATATTGATTTGTTTACTTCAATTTCGTTCCAATACTAGTAGCTAGTTTGCAAGCCCAACAACGCATTATTATTATTGTTCAGTATAATGCCTTAAATGAGTAATTTTAAAAGGTCTAAAGAGCCAAAACAATTAAATTTAGGTCACCTTTTGTTAGAAAATCCTAAAGAACTCTACATATACTACATTGTGTTAACAATAATCCCGGAGAAACTGTGAATACAAAGATTATTCATATCTAGAACGTTTCTGGTGCTTTGGTGATTAAACTCACTTCAGTTAAGGTGCTTTTGTGCTAGCTATGCAACGTTTTGTGCAACTTTATTTAACTTGGAAATTTTGCTGTGCAGCTGCACCACAAGTAAGCTGTGAGCTAGCTCGTTTGGGAGTATGAGGGGGGGGGGGGGGAGGTGAAAGGAGGGAAGAAGAGAAGGAAAAATCTTGTGTTTCCCTTCCCACCTCCATACCCCCCAGGCTAGGAAGTTTCACCATCAACGTTTATTTATTCTTTTTTTAGAACTTTGCATTTTGTTGCATTAAAATGTCTTGCACGTTAATTACTGGGTCACAGCTAAATTCACAGCTTTTCTAGTTTCACTATAACTACTGCAGCTGATGGCTCATTTTACTAATTCTTCATTCACCGCTGACTCAGTAAATGGTTTGCACAAAGGACTAAACTTACTGGTGTCATAGCCTGAGCATAGCTGCTTATTCATTCAAGCAGTTTAAATATAATATTATTTATGTACACAGAAAAGCAGCATAAATGCATGCACAATAGTCTAATTTCTTTGGAATTTTTGTCTTTCTCAGACTTTAAATATTAATAAATATTAAAAACTATAAAATAATTTGAATTTTTTTGTTTGCACATTATATTTTTTTACATTTATATAAGTTTCTTCAATATTTTTAACACACCACTTGAATTTTTCCTAGGTTCCAGTGGTTTATTTAATAAATGGCTAATCTTGGATACCAGTTCAAGCCTTGAATTTTAAGTTTAAGTTTTTTTAACTGACTTCCACACACCATAAAAATAACACATAGTTATTAGTTTATCATTACGCCACCCCATGGCATTTCAAAATTTTTAACTGGAGATCGAACAGAAAAAAATACTGAAAAAGAGTGCCTTTGAATAATGAATTCTCGTAATTTAGGTGAAAAAATCTTGTTTGGAAGCAGACCAGTAGGTCATTGATTATTTTAGAAGAGGCCCCAGATTAGTGGATTTCTTCATCTTACAGTGCTCTTTAAATTTATTTGTAGCTGTGGTGATGGTTTTTCGTTTAAGGCTAAGACTAAAAATTTAGACAACCATGAGGACGGCTGTGTGGTGCAAAATTTTTAAAACCAAGATACTAAGGTGCTCAGTCCATACTAACTAAACCCATGACTCCGAACCTTCAGATCCCCGTCGTACACCTTGTAAATATTTAACTCCAGGGACGCGGTCCAGTGACTCTTTGTCTCCAATACCACTATCATTAGAATTGGCAACAGCATATCGCTTGCCGTCAAGTTCTGTAGAATCATGCCGTCTTCTGTGTTTTCTGTCAAAAAGGTATGAGATATTTCAGTTTTGACATGTATTTAATCCTCAGACCATGCAAGATTAATGTCTCACTGTGACCACACCTACTTATTTAAGTAGCATTACGTTACATAAAAATTCAAATCTGCATATACATTAATGACACTCTCTATCACGAAAATGGATTCATATCTACATAACCCTTTGAACCTTAAGGTAGAAAATGCACAGAATTTAATGAAGCTGAAAATAATAATAATATTGTAGAATATTGTGTGCACTTTAAGCATATCCTCCCAATGAAAAGTTACTGCATTTGGATATTTGAAGGAGCCACAAATCTTCGTAAACTGTTGCCTTTGAATACTCTGTACGTTCTAAAAAATTGTTCTTTTTATTTACTATAAAACAGTTATATGACGCGGATTAAAAAATCTGTTTAAAAATCAAAACATTTGGTTGGTGGTGGCCTTTATGTTAGGTCAAGACGATCAGGGAGGGAGAAACTAGATATTTATCAGGGTCAGAAATTTAAAGACTCACACCCTGCACATAGACACCAGAAGAAGAGCAGAATCACACAAACAATCAAAAGATCAGTAAAACAGAAACATTCTTTAAGGCCAGTTTTATATATCATTTTTCTCACTACACTGTTTCCTCTTGCATTGCACAAGTAATTATTATGTGTAAATTACTATATACCTACCTTATCACTAACACAACAATGATAATCACAAATGCCAAAACAATTATCCCAGCAAAGACTCCGCCATAAAGAGAGCTATTATCAACACTGCTACGTCCTGCTACATCCGCTAAAACAAAGCCAAAATGATAATATTATAATCCATTAAACAAGGGTCAATTATGATGCAGGGCTCGAAATAACGGCTGGTCGATGGACAATGTCCAGATTGATTGGGGAGTTGACCGGTCAACCTTTTGTCTTGCTGGTCATGCTGACCGGTCTCATTTGATTGTATTGAAAAAAAAGCTGTTCAGTTTTTTCAGTTGTTATCAGTGAGAAGCAAGTCGCTGTGTATTGCAGAATTTTGATCTGAAATCCCAGGTGAAATGCAACTAGGACCATTGTTTACAATTCGCTTCGCGCCTGTAATGTATTTTTATTGTTGACAATACGTGCTATAAGCTCTAAGCAACGACTTTTTTGGAATTACATAACCCCTGTTTTAAGAGTTATTTATCTTATAAATTTGACCAGCCAGAACCGATATGTGACCAGACTAAAATGAATCTAGCTGGCGTCCGGAGACTCTCCAGAAATTATTTCGAACGGTGTAATTAGTATAGGTAATAGCATGATTTGTAGTGATATTTGGCATAAATACCACGAGTGATATTTCAAAATTTTTATACGTAATTTCACGAGCCGTTAGGCGAGTGAAATTTGAGACAATTTTGAAATATCACGAGTGGTATTTATGCCAAATATCACGTACAAATCATGCTATTATTTGTTTATACTGCTACCCACAAAAGGTTTGTAATTTTCAAATGTAGGTATTTCAAATTAAGCTGAAATACCACTGCTCTAAGCCAATCAAATTGCAGTAATTTCTCATGTAGTAGTATAATACATTTAATTATTATGCATTAAATGGTATCAAAATTAAAATTAAATGCATCTATATATAGAGTGCCATACTCCACTTATTGTCCATGGCACTTTACAATAATACAACTAATAAAACTACATAAATTATCTAAACAATAAATCAAGTACCATACTTCAGACAAAGGATAAAAGTTTTTAAAAATTTCAAATCGAACGGCCATCCTTAAAAAGATAAGTCTTGAGCTTAGTTTCAAATACAGTTACCAGTGATGATTGCCTAATATCCAATGGTAGTTTGTTCCATTGTTTTTGTCCTGCTGCAGAGTATGCCCTATTGCCATACATTTTCAGATTGGCCATGGACTCATCAAGCAACTGGTTATTTCAGGATCTTAATGAGTGGCCCTCAATCTATTTATTTGTTTATTTGAATGATTGATTGATTTTTTACCTGGTGTTTTTGTAGTCTCAATCCTTGACACTGGAGAACTGACCTTTCCAGGATAATTGCTGGTGAATGCTTGAACCTGGCAGAGACATGGTGAGCAAAGTACAGCAATGTACGATAGACAAGATCAGCAAGCTTCATTTTCCAACTAGGCAGTATTCAAGCCTCAAGGTTATTGCAGGTTAACTAGACAGCTTAAAAATATATAATTTGACTGCTATTGGTATCATTCCTTAATTTCTTTTATGGCATATGACTCTCTGTTTTAGCAATATCCCTCTAGGTCTTGACACATTTTAGATGGTGACTGGGACTCCTTTGTCCTTAGTTATGATTTAATATAATTATGTAACACACAGATCTTATGAACTGATGAATATATGAATTTCTGAACTGAGGAATGAGACTGGTCTAAAAACCTGTCAGCCAGATGTTAAAGCAAACATATGGAAAACCATATCCATGTCATCAGGGGGTGAAACATGACATCACGACAGAGAGCAATACTATAATAATTAATATACATCTTACTGATTTAACTGTCAAATTAAAACACTCACATATATTAAATAGTCTGTATCCTTCTTGAGTCCAGTGATAACATAAAATAAGGATGCATTCTTTAATCCTTTAGCAACCTCTACTGTATAGTTTTTTCCAGTATTGTTGGAGTACAGGAACCTGTATTTTGTAATGATTCCATTGGGGAATTCAGGTGGCAGCCAGGTGACTTTTACAGATGTTGGCTTTTTGTCGGTGACTGCAACATTACGTGGTGCACTGGGAGCTGGAAAGGTAACATCCAATCAGAAATAAGTCAATAAAGACAAGAGAAACTGGCAGAGATTTAAAGTATGTCAATGAATCATATGCTTTTGCCTTTCACTCCTGGGAGCTGTTCCTATATAGCTATGAGATGTCTTTTTGTCCTTTCTTTTCTTGGTCATTACCATCAACTAACAAATGGTTGTGATTGTACAATATAATAATCACCCCACAGACCGAGCCCTCATTTAAAAGGTTGGCAACATCCAAGGATTCCATATAATCCACAGACACAAAAATAATTGAAACCACTTTATTTGTACAGAATGTCTAACAGGAAAGTCTGGTTTATAAAGAGGTTTCTTTGAATGACAACAGCAAATGATTTTATCGGATGGTAAGAACTGTGCAGGGGCGAGGCATCGGTAAAGAAAAAGGAAACACAAGTAAAAGCTGCAAATTTACAGATGAGGAGTTGAGCACTCATTATAATAATTAGGTTTAAGCACTCATTGTACTGATTAGGGTTAACCTTTCATTTTACGGATTAGGGTTAAGCACTCATTTTAGCACTAGGGTTAAGCACTGTTTAGAGTTAGACACTTATTTACAACGGTTAGAATTCAGTTAATGTTTTTCGTATTACTGTTTTTGGTTTTTATGGTGTTTTTTCAATGATTCTTGAATGGACTGCATGGCTCGCATGACTCGCTGGCTTGCATTTTATACACACTCAACTGTGCACAGCATTACTGTGCCTTCATGTAATGGCATCTTGACCATAAATTTAGGAGGGTCAGTACTTAAAGCCAGATCTCACCTCCTTCTTCAGTCTCAACAGTTTGATTGTTTGAAAATGGACCCCACAAAACGTTATTTTGAGCATCCCTGGTTCCTTCAGCCACCCTTATTGAAATAATAGCAAATGGCTGTATATTTCGAAGCTCAATTTCTCTCTCAGGTTCCAGCTGCAAGACTGTATAGTCAGGTCTTCCATTGGCAGATCTCCGTTTTCTTGCCCTTCTAGTCACTTTGGCAGGAACTGTAAGTTCAGTTCTTTTATACTCTCCCTTTACATTCTTGAATCTCCAAAGCATCCTGATTTTAAAGAGTACCACTACACCATTAAGGTCCTTTGGTTTCTTCCACTTTAGTCGCACACTGTGAGGACCAGTACTGTTTGCCTCATTATCAAGTGGTTTACTAGGAGCTGAAAAAGATTGTAGATGAAAATAACTATTAATATCATACCTGTCAACACCACAGAGTTGCGTAGGGCCTTGGCAAGTTAGTATGTACCTGTCATCTGTTTTGGACATCCGTTTTTTTTTTCTAAGCCATCGCAGGCTGGGTCACAAACATAGCAGCGTATTTCACCTTAGCTAGAATATAAGCTTGTAAAACTCTTCAACAGAGCACTTGAGTAGGTCACAAAAAAGCCACAATGCCTTTTAACCTTCTCAAGGACAGTAAGAAGATTTCTCTTTTTTGTTCATCATGTTGGGTGTCGATCAATTGATCAGTTCGTAATTACATTTCTTTCCTAATCATAACAAGGACAAAATTCTCAAATCTGATTGGCTATCAACTGCCTTGATTTCAGCCTTAATAGAACAGTTTAATGGGACAGTACATGTCATAAATGCCTAAGTAATTGGACAGTACGCACCATCATGTATGCATTTAAATGGCTTTTTTTCTCTGCTAGCAAAAAAAAAAAATCTTGGAATTTCTTGCATTTTGATTTAAAAAAGAGCCTTATATCATAAATTCTGTTAAAGTTATGATTAAATGGTAACAGAACTTCATGTTGACCAATTTAGTCTGTAATCATACTCGAGATTAAACAGATCGCACTCCCGTGATTTTGTTAATCACTCGCATGATTACAGACCAAATTGGACTCCACTCAGTCCTGTTTACCATGACTTATTATAGGAAATTAATGCTCCATGAAATTAAGGTATTGGAAATCAACACAACTTAAATTAATGCGAATTTAGTGGAAAACAGCATTCGAATGAAGGAAATAATTATTGCGAAAGAGAAGGTAACAATTTCAAAATGAAGAAAATTATTGCAAAATACAAACTTTGTTTGTTGTACTTTCCCAAAATGTACAAAAAGCATCAAGCAAAGAAATTGTCATGATGCATTAATTTCCTGTAATCAGGTAATCATTTAAAGGTCAGATTTACCTGCTGTCTCTGTTAGAATATAAAGTGGCTTACTGCTTCCAAATGCAACAGTGTTTTTTACTTTGACTTTGATGGTGTAGTTTGTAAATGGGGTCAGCCCACCAATGAAAGCTTCCGTAACATTGGGCATAACTGTCACAATCATCATCATTAAATCATCGCCAAGGTAGCTGTCTGACTCAGAATACAACACATTGTATAATTCCAGTGGTCCATTAGGGTACTGTGGCGGATCCCACTTTACATGTATGGCTGTGCCGTTAATTGGGTACACCTGAACATTTTGCGGAGGACTTGGTGCTGTTGAAAAAATGGCAACAACTGGACAATAAATCATTGGTATAAAGTGTAGAACATATAATCACCAATTAGGCCCAGGACTCCCATACAACAGGCTCCATTGAGCAAATGATACTTTGCGGCTATTACTTGGAACAAGATTTCTGATACCTTAAGATCCCAAGCACATTCTCAGACTTTAAAAAAGCAGTCTGACAGTTAAGGTTTTAGCTAATTCTATATAATATCTATGTTCTATTAAGTAATTGGGCTTTTTATTGTAAATAGCTATGTCAGGGGCTTTATACTGTAAATAAGTTTTTGGATTAATTCCCTTTCTTTCTCTATTATTTTATTTATTTGTTTTGTTTTGTTTGCTTTTTTTTTCCCCTTGGCTTCTTAGCATATTTTTGCTAGAGGTCTAACCAACCTCATCAAGCCCGAGATTAAATAAAGCTTCATTCATTCATTCATTCATTCATTCAAGGATCTGAACGGAACATAATGTCCTGAGCTTCCCTTTGATGGGATGCACATACACATTACTTAAGAGAAAAGAGTCCAAACAAATGTCTGTCTTATCTGAAGCTCAGTGTGCAGTGTGCTAATCACCATACCCCATTCACGCCACTTAAGGGAGAGAGACAAATTTAATTTGCTTTAAAGTGGAATTCGAAGCATGTCATGAGCATGCTTTCACCTTTGGCGTCAAAATCCTGTGGAGGGTCAGATTATTTGTATGAGTATATATTTAATGAATAACTATAGTAACAACTAAATTTAATTTAAAGAGGAAGTCTCACCTATTTAAGCCTCCACGGCTTCTTGAGATTTCCTCACCTTTTGACATTCTTTTGCCAACAAAAGTCATGTGATTGTTATTGTTATCATTTCACAAGGCCAAATCGTACAAATTTATTTTATAAGGAAAGATCGTTAACATGAAATCATGTTGCGGGCAGCAAATTCCATTTACCGCTCGGACTTTGCCGTTTGGCCAGTGAAGAGGAGCGTTTTAGAGAGGGCAGTTTGTCATTTGACCACATGTAGTGATAATAATACATCTCTATCCACCCATTCCTAGGGATATGCATCATAATCCCACCCTTTCCCTTGGGATCTCCTACGCTAAACAATACCCTAGGATATCTTACTTGCTTCAGTAGTCTTTGCTACAACAGTGGATGGATCACTTGTGAAGTGTTGATTCCTTGCATACAGCCGTACCTCATATTCAGTATATGGTTTCAAACCCTTTAGATGGTAGCTAGTTGTTTGGGGAGGAATGCGAGGAACTGTTTTAATCCAGCTGTTACTGTGCGTTGTCCGGTACTGCAAAATATAGTGCTGTAAAAAGACATTGCTTTTCTCATCTGATAACAGTGACCAAGTCAAGGAGATAGAATCATCAGAGCTGCCTTGAAATTTCAACTCCACCACTGGCCGATCTAAAAACCAAAACACAGAGAAATATTAGTCATGATATCCACTGTTATAACAAATTCAGTGTATAAATCCATTCCTTTTCCAAGTGGGAACAATTCAACTTTAAGTAATGGGTATAAATTTTGCCTTATCGTTATAAATCATTGGTGTCATAAAACGACGCAATCACTTGACAACAAAATTATAGCATGAAATGATTCATTGGCCAAATACTACAAGAATTATAAAATTCTTCATACCCTACCCATAAAACCTTAAACATTCTAAATACTTTTCATAGCTGCAGGAGGAGTGTTTCACAATGTGAGCCCGGGGCCAACATGAGCAAAGACCCTGTCATCAAAGGGTCTTGCACTTAGTTTTAGGACCTTAAATTCATAGCTGCCATGCCATAAGATCATAGGTTAGAAGTAACACTCTCGTTAAAACAATTAGAACCTCATTTTTAAATCTTACCAACTTTCACTAGGCTTATGGCCAGACTGTCAGTTCCCTTGTCATTCTCCACTGTACATGTGTAAGGGCCAAATCCATCTGCTCCCTGAGGAGTTACCCGAAGTAATCCACTCACTTCTGAAGTAGCAACAGTGCCAGAGCTGTTAGTCCAAGTGTATCGAGGGGCGGGGTTACCATCAGCCACACATGATAGGTTTGCTGTACTTCCTGACCATGCAGGGACATTTTGGCTTGATGCAGTTCTGTTAATCCTTGGGGCATCTTATATAAAGTAATGCATCAGTATAATCGTTTGTGTTGATCAACAGTCAGTCAAAAGCAATGGAATAATGTCAGACAACCACACACTTAGCTGGATACAGGGGAAGGGAGGGTTAAGAAATATGGGGGTTGCTAAGCTAAAATCTGCTACGAAATGTTCATAAATGAGCTAGAGGGCACTCATGAAAATATGAGATATGCCCAGGTCAAAATATAAACTAAACTCCAACTACTTATTATTAACTGCAATTGGATGAAACCCAATCTTCATAGTTTCTTGGTTACATGTCGCTACTTCAAGACACTTTGTTGGTAAGGGGTATAGCCCAAAATATGTCGTAATAATAATAATAATAATAATATAAGCATTGTACTGCAAGCCACATAGCAGACTCCATTCTAACGGATCAATTTCCCTTTTGTTCACTACAAAGAACTTTTATTATTATGAAGAAAAAAAACTGCCTTCACAAAAAAAGTTTTAAGAAAAGTGTTCATGGCTCAGGTGTCTGCCCATAACTAATTTATCATACTGTTAAACAAAATTTATCAGTTTAACTTACAGTAAACATTGATTTCAAACTCTGCAATGGCATTATCACCAAAACCATTAGTAGCTATGCATCTGTACCATCCGTGGTCTGATCGCTGCACATTTTGAATGAACAATGATGACGTTCCATTACGAACCAGTTTGTTACCAAGGAGTTTCACCCATTTTATTATAGGTGGTGGAAAGCCTTCGGCTTCACATCGTGCACTAACTTGTCCATTCTCATCAACTTTTTGATTTTCAGGACGAAGAACAATTTGTGGTGAATCTGTTACCATAAAAGTAGTAAGGAGTTATATTAACATGAAAGATTAGAATCAAAATAGCAGTTAGATTATTTTGTGCTATTTTTGACCATTGTGAATGAGCAAAAAGCCTGAAAATTAGCTGCTACTCCATTATTAGACCCATGTTTGAAAATTTGAGACTTATCAGCAAACAGTTAAAGGGATAATTAAGATACAAGTGAAAACGAGACTTTAAGATTCGATCCAAACCACAGACATGATATATGAGATTTTAAATTGGATCAAATATTTCCAATAATAATCCTAGTGACTAACGTCAATTTTCTCCTAACGATATCCATACAATGTCAAGAGATTAGGTTATGAGAATTAATGAAATGACCACCTAAGGGAAAATGCCTTGATCTTTTATCAAATTCTCTCAACTCATTCATGAAGGAAATGTATGGAGATCAGTTTGGAGCATTTGTTTGTGGATATTGGGGCTTAAAGGGTTAAGATACAATTTTTCTTCCACAACTAAATCAGAGTCATCTTATGACTTAGTGTAGTAAGCCAGATGAAAATCCTGCCAACACACAGAGAGACACCATTCACCCTTGAAAAGAAAGTTTTACTCACGTCGGACATAAACTGTGATGTCCTTCCTGGGACCTGTTCCCATATCATTTTCAGGCTCACAGCTGTAAATTCCACTTTGCGAAAAGCCCACTGTTGTCAATCTTAACTCCCCAGACCTTTGTGCTCCTCTATCATTTATACTTTGACCTTCAATGTAAAACTTATATTGTGGGGGAGGATTTCCATGGGCTTTACAAGTGATGGTAATGTAAGAGCCATCACTAACAGTGTCCTGTGGTGCATCAGTTTTGATGCTTGTGTCTTTAGGTGCATCTGCAAGCAATACAATGATGACACAATGCTTCAACAGAATGATACTTGAAATCCTAGTTTATGTACCTCATCATACTCAAATACAACTAATTATAAGCTAAGTGCAGAAAGCACAGGGTACAGCTTGTGGGAAGTCATATGTAGGTGAAAGAAGAGTGACAGTGATGACTCCATTGCGGCTGGAGATATATAGTAACACTGTGCATATGGGACAGAGGGAGGTCAATGAGGGTAAACGCAGTCTGACAAGGTCCAAATTGCAAAGGCTGCAGCTGCAGGGAGAGTCCAATATGAGTGAAAGTTGTATGATAAGGGGAGCATCAATTTAGCAGTGATGGGGTGTGACAAGGGCAAAGTTTATTGAGGGTGGAAGAAGTGCTGTAAAATTCCAAAAAGTGAACTTACAAAGTACAGTGATTTCAACTTGCTTTTGTGATCTGCCACCAGCATTCTCCGCAAGACAAACATACGACCCAGCATCTCTCCAGGTAACAGATGGAAAATCTAGTTTCGTCACCGCTACTTTTCTCTCCTGTTTAAGAATTTGATCGCCTTTTTTCCATGTTACTTTAGGCTTTGGTCTTCCAGCTGTGTGACAAGCAAGCTCTCGTTTTTCACCTTCAGTCCACTCCTCTGTTTGTGGCAGCAATGGAAGAATTCTTGGAGGATCTGCAAGAAAAGAAAATGTTATAAAATTGCATGCTTACGTTAAGGTAGACTGATTGCCAGGTGTTCCTCTGTTGTAATCCAAAAATAATAATAAATATTCTAAAGTTGCATACCACAGGGGTCTATCCTAGGGCCTCTTATGTTCAGTCTTTACATGAACGATCTACCGTTCGTTGTTAAGTTTTCAAGTGTAGAGTCATATGTTGACGACACAAAAGTTTATCTTTCGTGTTCATCGGAAAACATTGACTGAACATCCGACTTATTGCCTCTTGGTGCTGTACGAATAAGTTGCTTATTAATCCAGACAAAACAAAACTTATCCTCTTTGGAACGAAACAGCTTTTAAGTAAGGTACCTGACATTAGAGTCCCCTTTCTTGGGCAACATTTAATTCCTGTGTCGTCAGTCAAAGACCTGGGTATAATCTTGGACTTGAACCTTACTTTTAATGAACACGTTAACACTCTGCCCTGATCTCTTATTTCTATCCTAAGCAGAGTGAGGCACCTGTTTTCTAAATCAGTACTTACCACCATTCTGAACTGTCTAGTTTTTTGTAAACTTTTTTATTGCTCGACAGTCTGGTCTGGAACGTTTGTGCACAACATAAACAAACTGCAACTTGTACAAAACTTCACCACCCGTGTGTTGACTAACACCAAGAAGTTTGATCATATCTCACCAGTGCTGCATGCACTCTGTTGGCCTTCTGTTAAGAATCAGTTACTAGTGCGTGATGTTACGATGCTATACAAAAAAGTTAATGGCCTTGCACCACCATATTTAGAGTGTTATGTCAACAAAAGATCAGCTATCCACAGCTACAATACTAGATCTAGGGACAATTTAGTCGTACCCCTTTGTAGGACAACCACAGCACAGAAGTCCTTTAGTTACAGAGCAATCACTGCTTGGAATTCTCTTATAAGTGAAGTAACGAAAAATAGCGAAACACTCTCAGTTTTCAAGCGCGCAGTAAAGCGCGAAATATATAATAGTTCGTAGCAATTTTTAGGATTAGAATTTTTAGAATAGGTTAATTTATTTATTTGAATTTAGTTTTTTATCATAATATTATTGTAATTTTTATAAGTAGTTTTTATTCGATTTCTAATTATTGTAAATTAAATCGTAAGAGCCACTGGCTGGAGATTTAATAAACTTGCTTACTTACTTACTTAAAATGAACAATAATTTTTGAACAATGGTAATCTTTTGATTTAAGATGATTCAGCCACACCACACCAGATTTAAAAGGGAAAGTTGTTCATTAATTAATTTACAGTGAAAAGATTACTACCAGAAATATGTACACTATGTTACCATTTTTGGAAAAAGTCTCTAGAATGCCTGTAAGTACTTGTTGAGGGGCTCCACCTGACATGACAATTACTTGGATATCAAACTACATTGTTTTAGAAAGACTGCAAATCCTGAACTTCAAGAGTAACCGGCATCCAGTTCTCTTACAATCAAACAATGGTCTTTGGAATAAATAAAAATGATAAGCAAGTGAAAAGGGTTTTACTAATAAAATTAATATACTGTTAAATATATTCTCCTCATCAAGTAACCACAGGAAATGTAGGGGTATAGAATGGTTCCTCCATGATTGTCTTGTAGCTACCTGTGTGTAATAATTTATGAGACTCACTACAAAATTAAATTACCGGTATGTTATGTTTATAACTTAAGGAAATGAGATATTCAATCAACATGCTCACAGCATGGACTAACCACAATAAATTGAAAAATGAAGATTGAAACTTATCTGTGCTAAAATAGTTCTGATGTTCTTCACAAATTCTAAGAGTTAAGGCAGATACACCAGTAAAATGTTGTTACTATCGAGGAGAAAATATAAGGCTTCATAAAGAATTATCACAATGAGAAGAAAATCCCCAAATTTTAAGATAACAACAAAAATAACCTAAAACTTAGAAAAAAACAATTATGCATTCAGCTGCTGATCCCTCTTACACATATTTTACTATTCCTGTAATTTGACAAAATTGTTACTTTCTAGAATTTCTTGTCAAACTCAGTTGGAAGTATGCGGCAATAAAACACAGGAAATTAATAATATTGTTAGGTAAAAATATTGCAGTTTCAGTAGATGATGCCAAAACCATGTTAAAGGCTTACAGCTTAAATTTTTTTGTTTTTTGTCATCTAAACCTTCATAAATTATTATCAGTAAGTTAAAGGCAATAAAAAATATTTCTTTTTATGAGTCCACTTTTTGTTGGTGAATTCTCTCTTCCGGTGCTTTAAGACCTAAAATCAAAGATTTCAGGGAGTGCCATCTCTTTCATGGAATCCCCCTTGTCATATACCATACTGAAAAGTACAGGTCTATCAGTTGTTTTCACTCCAGGTAACTTGACTGTATCCCAAAAAGGCTGATCATATAATTACAATATATATATAGACTCAGGCAAAATTACAAGGCTACAAAATTTATCATATTGTAGCCCAACTTTTGGTTAGGGTATCAGTCTTTCTATTTTTGTGAATTAACCATTTTCTGCAAGTACAGTGTGGAAGTTTGTCTCATAGAAAAAACAACTGCATAGGCTAGCAGTAAGATACATTCATCCAAACTTGACAAAAAATCATCTCACAACTTAAAGATGATCAATACATTGGGAGCTTGAATACATTTAAGGGCAGCTGTAAAGAAGATAAAATGATAGTCTTTTGCACGCAAAAAGTCATTTAATCACTTGACGATTGAATCAACACTGCACCTAACTATTATTAACACCATTGCCAGCTCTTAATGACCTGTTCTGATCATTGTCATAAGATGCTTTTCAACTTTACAAGAAAGGCTGTCAAAGATAAAAATTAAATAGCATTTGATCTATTTCTCACCATATTGCAACCTGCAATAATAAGGGATTATATATTTACATAGTTCAGTTTTATGAAAAGGAGAATGAAGTAAACAATGGGAAAATACGCTTGGCTGGAGGCTAGAACTTGATATATTTCCTTGCACTAATTTTCACAGTGGGTGTCATTTTCACCATTCATGAAATAGCTATGATGTCACTGTATGTACGTGAGGGATGCCTATTCATAATTAAACACATTTTGAGCACATACTTCATAATTTACATAAGAGCTAGGCATTTAAGGTCACCTTGTAACATTAGTTAATGTCAATCAGTGAAACTGTTCTACAACTTTGGGTGCTAAATTTTCCTAACAATTAATTCAGAAATTTTAAGTACAACTTGTCAAGGCATGATTTGTCCCTATACTTTTTACCGTCAGCTTAACTCTTCTTTTTTAATTATAAAGGTGTGTAACACACATTAGAAGCAGGAAACCTATTTCTTAGTTTTCACAAGCCAGGCTATCAAACTGATGATTAGTTATTGACTCTATGTGAATGTCACAAAAACTTTCCAAATAATCACCAAGTAAAAAATATTTTACACAAGGTTTTGTTTTGCATTAAAACTGGCAAATATTCTGTCAAATGGAAAGAACATATCTTTAGGCAAACCAGAATATATTATTATTAAGAGTTTAGCCACATTTATTTGCCACAAATGATCCATTTCTATCTCCCTTTTTTAAATTAAATATGTAGATGCAATTAACATGTGAAACTGAATATTCTGAGATTTACAAACACAAAGTCAGTGAGATCCCAAATATGTACTCAGAATATTTCAAATTTAACATGTTGTTTCAATAAAGTAGATTTGTCTGATATACGTAGTCACAAAATGTCAATGTAATGTCAGTCAGGTTTTAACTTTAAAATATGTCAAATAAATTTCATTTCCCATAACCAATGTTGAAATTCAGTAAAAATGTTTTTTTAAAAAACATTAAAATTACACTCAATAACTAAAAGCAAATTTAAAAGTTTTATAAATGTACACCGAGGTCTCAAGAGAAGGAAAGTTAATAAAAAACCCAAACTATCCAGTTGTTGTTTAAATCAGCTCCAATAGGAAACAATTTTAGACGTCACTTTAACAGAACTAGTACCTTCTCTAAAAATATATTATTCAGACTGACAAATAATTTTAGGGTTGTCAACAAAATACCCACTAGGGGTGGTATTATCACTTCTGCCAGCTGTCTCATGAAAAATTAACCACTGAAAGTTCTTCAAAAGAAAAGACAACCAGTTATTAAAATAGTTCAAATTTCCGGTAAAGACAAAACAAAACCCTCAGACCAATGGTAAGAGCCCCATCCTTGGGTTTTTTAAATGTCCAATTTCGGTTTCCTTTAAAAAGCAAAGAAGTGAATCAGTGTAAAGCCATTCCTAAAATGCCCTACACATGAGATTTGGTCGCAAGGGCTTTGTTTTGCGCTGTGTGAGGTGAAAACCTACAGGGCTGTTTCTTGCGTCCTTCGCGATCTGTATTAAAAAAAGTCACGAACAAACATTAATCCTCTAGTTTATCATATTTTAAAGTCCCAAATGTCTGCGAACAAGAAGTGCTCGCCATTTGACTTCTTATCGTTTCATTACAAATTAATTTTGCACCGTCTCCCATCATTACAAGCTACTACCAAAATGAATATCTTCCTAAGTGGGTTTTGACATTTTCATTTGAAACACTTCTCATCTAATGATTTTCCAACCCACAGAAAAGTTACGCCTCAAATGTACGTGGGTGACACAAATTTAAACGGAACAATAGCAAACTATTCAAGTGTTGTGAGCGCATCTTTTCTGCTCGGAATAAAAGAGCACGTAAAAAATATTGGCCCTCGTTTTCCACGTTACCGCGACAGAATAATCTTATCTTAGAATATTTGAATAGTACACCGGGATAATAAAGATAGATTACAAAAAAACATTACTAATATTAGAGAGAGAAATTGTCCGCTAGATCTTACGTACGACGGATAACTATATTTACATCGCTAGGGTAATGCAACTATAAACCTAAACAATTTGATCTGATATGAATGTAAACAACAGAAGCTTGGAGAACTCTTGTTTCCCAAAATTTGCTATTTGTAATGTCCTGTCTTAAGGTGATACTTGATTGGAAATATCCGCTTGACAGACTTTTTTTACCGCGATTTTTCGATTTCAAATTGTTAATCTGTTGGGTAACAATTATGCTGGTAATCTAACGCCAAGCTAAAGAAATCGGGCCCAGATAATCAAGATCAGGAAACAAGTTATTTTCTGTTGCATGTTGACACAAAATTAAATGCCAAAATCGTCCGAACATTAAGACTAGAGTTAGTAAGGAAGACACTGTTCGCTGAAACGAACATTGTCTCAGATTTTTCGAACAACTACGTATGCCAAAGAACATCGTGGCAATGAAATTGTGGTTTTAAGAGAGTTCCTTGATCGCATTGTTTATGCCTAAGCTTTCCCTCAGGTAACAGATTTTCTGCGAGATCAGTTTTATCTCCATCTGATCTTCGTTGATCTCGATCAAGTTAGCTTTCACGTCCAAAGCGAATTAACCGCATCCAAAAAAATCTGGAAGGCTACTCGGTTGCTTTGTTTGAACAAAATATTCAGAAAGCACGATAAAAGCATTCATTACCTTATTTATGATAAATAATATTTACTAAAAGCTGCAAAAGTGCTCTGAAGAGCGCAATTAAACGCTCTATATCATACGCAAATAGGGTGCAGTTAGGCCCGCGACCTTGATCATTACATACATAAATTGCTTTATAACTAAAACGGATTGCGCTCGGCTTTGCACGCAATTCTAAGGAAACGAAAATTAAAATTTTACACTCACCTATTACTTCAAGTCTAATCGGTTCCCTGTTTGTAAGGAACTCTCCGCTGATCTGACACATGTAATAACCTTCATCTGACAAATCAACGCGCTGTATGAATAAAGTGGCTTGCTTTATGATTTTCACCCTGTCAACAAACTTTGTCGGCATTTGCGCCGAACGTTGTGCTGTTTGTCCTTTTATTCTCGTGTACAATTTATGCTGGACATTTACCCCATCTTGGCTGGTACCCCATACAATAGAATAACTTTCTCCCGCATCGACTTCGTAGGTCCATTGTAGAGAAGCATTTTGTCGTACATTCACTTTCACTACGTCTTTGCTTTTGGTCAGCCTAAATGCACTAACTGCAACACCTAACGATAAAAAATAACCAGGATCAAACCCTGAAAGACTCAAACATTCAACAGCAAGACAAAAATATATACAGGGGGTTTAAAGGAAGTTCAAAAAGATAACGCAAAGAGACAACATATAACCGGGAGAAATTTACCTAGAAACTGAGCAAGTCCCAACAACAACAGTACTTTGCAGAGGAGCATAGCAGTAGAAATCACAGAGTCTTTGGAGAACCCAAATTGACAACCGGATTTTGCAAATGACTACATATCGACCTCTCTAATACTGCACGTGGAACAGCTGATCATCTTCCCTTCTTGCTAATCCACGCGACAGATCAAGGATATTTTAATGCTGCATGCTTTGAACCTCTATGCGGTCTCGCGCGTAATCTCTTCCACGTCAATTACATTCCTTCGTTGACAGCCTGGTCACGTGGGCGCGTTATGAGTGAGTAGTCTTTTATGAATGGTTGAAATTAGCATGACCGCCAAAGTTTGTCCAATCACCAAACTTGATTAAAATTCAAAAGGCTAAACGCCATTGTTTGATAGTCAAATAAATGAATACTTCTAATCATGTATAAAAACCTAATTTTAGCCATATTGGCAAGATGCTTAACAGTTTGTACTGTAAACGCAAATTACTCTCATGGGAGTTGGTATAAGGAGATCCAAAATGGCGTTCTGTGAATCTCGGATTAAGTGCAAAACAAATACATCAGCTACTATTTATTTTACTAAGGAAAGCGCTAACTTTTATAAAAAAATCAACATTCTTGGTATTCTTGCACTCTTGAAGCATGAAGATTATCTTTGCTATTGAAAAGGCATTATCAAAAATTGCAAGTCAAAACAAACTAATGCTGATTAATCCGTTTCATCGACAAAGACCAAAGTGTTTAAACTCTTTCTTCTTGGATTCTTTTATGTCTCGGGCGGTAATCCGTGAGTTGAGCCACATATCAGTATGTGCTTTTGATTCTGAAATAGGGGATGATTTTCGAGAGAACTACGAGAGTGTATTTTTATAATCGTATTTGTCGTTTCAACTCCAAATGAATAGGAAAGAAAGAGTAATAACAGGTACGCAAATGGTTATGGAAAATCGTATTTTTCAGTTTTGTCTGAAATAGGGTAAGAATTTGGACTACTAGGCAGTACACCCCCACCACGAATTCCTAGAAGAACCACCCGGGGGTTTATGTTAACCAGCGTGAGCAAAAACTATTTTAACAAGTCGGTTTGGTTACAGAAGCTCAGGAAGCTTACGACTTCCTTCCGATAATGGCAGATGTAAAAAAAAGTTGTCGAGTATCTTTCGATTGCATTATGCACTAAGCGGTAATGAGCTGTATTGTTCTAAAACTGTCTCCCGTGGAGGAAATAAATTAGCGGTTTTATAGTTTTCAATAATAATTACAGAAAGGACACCTTTCTGGCTCAAAACGCTAATAATGTGTCCACAAAATAAACAAGCAAATTTTTTTATTTATGTTCAATTTAATGAAAAACACAGTGATCTCTAACTCTTATCAGTTCACGCCGCTCCTACAATGACCTCACGCACCAAATCTTTACTTACAATAGGTCTGATATGTCCAGTTATCAACCCTCAAGACAGTTCAAAAGCGAACACGTATCATCGTAGACAAGGTGGGCGATATGTAAACTATTGTCATCACAGATCAAAGCTGTCAAGCAGTCCCTTCAACAACGGGAATCGTGCCAAATCAAATACGTTAGAAAAAAAAGTGTATAATCTGAACATTTAACATTCTCAAATGATATACAAGTTTATCAATTTCCAGCTGGAGTCCTTAACGAATGAGGCACCCAACCAAGTCAATTAATATCTCTGATTTTAGCCTTATATATCATCAATTCTTGTCAGATCAATAGCGGTATCGCTATCTGAGTCTTAACATCCAGCAAGCCATCTGATAGCCCTCAGAGAGCTGATGCAGTCGCTATTCCTCCTGCTTTTGCCTCGCCTGCTTATTTTTGCTTCGTTTTCCAGTTTAATTTCGTTCTCGACACACAAACACACACACACAAAAAAACTACGGCCGTTTCATTTTTAAGACTACATGGGAAGCTGTTTCGTTCTCTTTTTAATGCTGATTTCAGGATTGAGACAGTGCATTTCTTGCATGTTCCTGATCAGAAATTAAGATCCAGGATCACTCTGATCATGGTACATCAAAGGGACCGCTTTATCCCATCTGAACAAGTATTCACAGGGTAGCGGCAGTACCTTTGGTGCGCCTGGGCCACCATGATCCCAGAGACTGCAAAATCCTAGTCCGTTACTTCAAAGAACGCACCCTCAAAGCTCTTCATACAAACTCATTACGTAAAGAAATATGTCATTCTTGGCATTCTGTACACATAGATCCTACGTTTCCGTCACTTAAGCCTTTGCGGATTTGGATAATGCAATATACTATAAAAAGATTATCATGATTTGTTTTCTAGTGGCCGTAGCAGGGGCTTGGAAGTAGTGCTACGCAGGCTAGTTTTCTAGCTTCATTTCTGTTAATCCATAAAAAAGAACTGGACAGGATAAAATCGCCGTTTGCAAAAACAATACAGGCTATAGGTACTTATTACAAAAAACATAATTATCATAGCTAATTATCAGGTGGTACTGAACAAAACGTGTAATAAATGACACACCAAAACTGAAATTTGAAAACTTTTACAATTTGTTTAACATCTGAGTAACACAACCTATGTCAGAAAATCCGCAATGAGTTATATTCCTTCCCAGAACTATCATTGTTACCGTTGATGACCAGAAAATATTATGAGATATATTTATTTTTTCTGAGTTAGCGCGATAGGAAACCCTTGCATTTATGATAGATAAATAAACAGATAAATGAAAAACTTCCGTTCCTTAAACTGTTATGAACACAGGGTGTATTTTGTTTCTTTTAGCCTGTTTTGAAAACAGACAAGTAGGCTTGATTTGTTTTCGTTTGACTAAATATCAATCTTATGGCCAGTTTCACACGATTCGGGAAATTAAGATTCTGCGCTTCAGTTGGTTTAGGCGGATAAAATAAAGAACCAGAGAATAAAACAGTGGGCAAAGATCGTGGGAAAATGCAAAAAATGACATTTGACCAGACTCTATTAAAGGATTCAGCTCATAACTGATCGACATTAGCTGAGTAGTCAATGAATAAACAGTGAATGTGCTTGAATTAGGACACCTGTCTCCACTTAGTGTGGGGTTTCAATTTTTGGGAGTTTCCGGATGAGGTATTTGAGGTAAAGAGTGATCATTGTAAATACAAAACTTGCATATATTTCAGTGGTGTTCAGTTCCCGATTGCTTGAAAAGACTGAAAAATGACATTTGGTATTTTGTTTTCCGCATTACTAAACTTACTTATAAAAACCGCAAAGCCGTTGAGTACTCAAAGCTGTTGCGGGTAAATTTATACTGTATAAAAAAAACTAACAATCTCGGATTACGTAGCGGAATATTTGTGATCAACGCTTTTTGAACTCCATGTTTTACTACCCCGCGCAAAAAGCATAACATTTGCACCTCTCCGTACAGAAACCTATATGACCCCCTATATAACAAATCCCTCACTCGACACTTACAATTTTTCCTTTAATATCTTTAGTAACGAGACCTTGCTGTGTAATGCGAACAATTGGCCCTGTAGTTTTAGTCTAACTTCCTAACAAGGAGGTCCTGTGGATGTGCTTGTGTCTCGATGGCAAAGGTCAGTCCTGTCTATATACTAAATGCAATGATGTCCTGTAGCCCATTTATCGAGTATATGGGTCTTGATTAAGATGACTGAGATATACTGACATTCCCTGATTATTAGTATGTTTGACCGAGCACATGCATCCGCCAACTGGTCGACTATCAATTTTAGAATTTCTCACTCACCTTCTGCAGCTCTGACTGTAACCAGAAGGAACACGAGTCTCTGCAACATAAGGTCAGGTTGTAAACATTTCATCATGCCTTCATTGAATTAGAAATGCGCCACTTCCGCTGGTATAGCACGTAAACGTGAAATCACTCTTGATTTGGGGCCAATCCCGCAGTTACAGTATAAATTAGAAGCGATACTGTTATATCTTTAAAGTGCATATCATTCTACTTGAAATTCCAGCTCTATGCAGCTTTCAACACTTTCCTTGGGACTCACTTCATCCGGTGAGGAGCTGTGCGCAAATTGTCGTCTTAACAACATACACAGTACTACTACTGAATCGCATCGGCGTGACACAGGGCATCTGCTGCTTTATATGGCAGACACGGAGTAGGAGAAGCGTGGCTCTGTGTGGTGAAGTTCCTCTGTGCCTTTAACCTGAGATCAGGTTCCTTTCGCCTTTAGATTAAGGGCACTCAGGGAGAGGGAGAGAGCAGAGCGAGGCAGAGAGGGCGTCCCAAACCCTACCCCCAATAACGCCTGTTGGGCAGCCTACTAAATTTTTTAAACTACGATACGAGCAGACTCTTATTTTTCTTTGCAAAGTTACTGTACGCGAACCCAAGCGGCGAAGCGTAATGTCGTGGTTTGCAGTCGCGCTGGCTGAGATAAGAACTAGACGGATTTTAAGAGAAAAGGCGGGCAACAGGCAGTCTAACCAAATTTAGGCCAATTTTAGTTTAATGCGAACCAGACAGCTCTCACCCAGGCAGGGGTTCTAAAATGGTTGAATGTCATTGTTGTATTTCAACGCGGTTAATACAGTATTTACAATACCGTCATTCAGACCAGGGGCTCCTGTCCCGACTGAAATGTTTCATAACGTTTCCCACGGTCCCACGCGGCAATCAAGACCATATTTGAAACAAGAGAGTGTTTACTTTCCACTTTTTTAAAAATCAAACAGAGTCCTAAAATTATCGGGTTCCCTTCGGGATGCAGAGGTACAAAGGTGTCCTTAGTCCGTAATAGTGCGAGTCGAAGTCTGTAATAGCGCGAGTTTGTTTCAGTCAACTGTCTGTAATTTTCGACGGGGATTTAGCAGCTCTCTGCATTAGCGGGGCGTCCGTAATAGCGAGGTGTCGGCAAGGTGAGACTAGACTGTACTTCGATTCTTACATGGTAACAAAGATCCCCTGGCCTGTATGTTCCACAAAAGATAAAATGGCCACTATGCCGTAGCCTGTTCCAGGCTCCGAGATAGTCGGGCCCGCTGAATTGAGAAAGCTCGAAGACGAAAATAAAACGCCCCGCCAACTTTTCTTGTCTTCCCCACTATCTGAGAGACTGGAACAGGCTAACAATCCCGCAGACCTAAACCGTTCCTGATGATCGATCCCGATATCTTGACAAAACACTTACACTCTAGCTCAGGTCATTTGAAGTCATATTCAGGGGATATTGTGTAAGTGGCCATGGCAAT